>WNLO01000080.1:0-134603 GCA_021398005.1 Sporothrix luriei | reverse complement strand
CGGTGTCAGCGAGGGCAGGAGGATGGTTGTAGGGAGGGCACAAAATTGTAAGGGAATCGGAATTCGAAAAACAAGTAAGTAATCCTGTTAAGCTACATTTTCTTGTCGGCTTTAATAATTTTCTTTGTGGAATAAGAGGTCGAAATTATACATTATCGTGGCCAAGTGTTAGATCCAATACAAATCAACCTCCTCAACGACTCGACGGTTTGGGAACAGTTGACGCCCCACACTTCCTCACCACACAGACAATGGGACCATTTGCCTCATCACAAGTGTGCAGAGGTTATTACTTGGCAATGTACAGTAATCAGGCCGGGCGACTTCGATGCACACTTGCACTTGCCGAGAGACAAGTCGCCGAGCGCATAGGAAGCTGGCGGTGGACACAATCAAAACGGGAACGCGGAGCGCTGTTGCGGGCAGCACGGCGACGGTGCTCCTATTTGCCGAGCCGTACCGGGAGCAGTCTGTGATGGAGCAGGTGGCCCGGTACCACGACACAGCTGCGCTCATTGGGCTGTATGTTGGATATGGTGGCGCTGGTGCAATCCGAAACGGCGAACTGGTTCACTTTCTCGCCAAACAGCTGGATTCGCCATGCCCGACAGAAACACAGTAATTGCAAAGCAATGGCACACCCTACGGCAGCTAAGGCCGAGGCAGCCGACCGTACGGTGACCTTTTTGTCGGTCATGGATACGCCGATTCGGGGCGGTTGCGAGTAGCAGGACGGTGACGACGGGGTTCCAAAATGGCAAGGACTCGTCTTCGGTAGACCGCGACCACGACCACGACCATGACCACGAACATTACTACAGTCCGTGTATGCTCGCCCGGCAGACAGGGTTGCCTCTTGGGCTTCACAATACCCGACGGCCGCTCTACAGCCGCTGACAATGGGACGGGCCACTGGATACCAGCACGGGCATGGGCGCAGGAACGGACGCTGCCATACTGGTCAACTATGTGGCCGTCACCGATGCCTCTGGCCAAACCTGCCAGCTTTACCACCGCCTTCATCGTCTGGTTTCCTCGCCCTTTTGGCTGCGTGACCTGCACGCCATCGTTGTGGCCGGCTACACCTTGATTCACTCCATCTGCAGCGCGCCCGCCCTGTACACTAAATACAGCTCGTCGTGTGCGAGTAACAAATGACGGCATTAGGGAGGAAATACTAGACAAATTCCGTGTAGACCATATTTGGGAGTCACTTGTATTGTCCCCAGGCTGTTGTGGTGGATTCCCCGCGTTGTGCGTTGGCGACAAGAGATTTAGTGCCGCCCACATGGTCCGACGGTAGGTGGATGCGGTAAACTTAGGACGCGCTGCGTGTTAGTGGCGATACTCACTTTCTTGGCCAGAAACAAGAGACCACAAGGTGACTGCATGGCTCGGATATCCTAGCGGCAGAAAGAGTCGTGGCAGAGTGAAAACAAAAGTGTCATGTCGAGGGTCACAGCACGACATGCAGAAAGAGTTCTGCAGCAAAAAATCCCAGGTGCCCGTCGTTGGCGAGAATTCAACAGTCAGATATCGTCTCTTCACTAAACCCAAAGCAACACACCCGCACACATTCTCACAATGTCACGCACAACGACGGCACTGCTGGTGCCCGAGCTCAATGGCAAGTTTGTGCTGCAACAAGTCTCGTTGGAGCCGCTGCAGCCTGACGAAGCGCTCATTGAGATCCACGCCTCAGGCATCTGCCACACCGATCTCAACTGTGCCCTGGGTCGGCTACCGTGCAAGCCCAATGCGGTACTGGGCCACGAGGGCGGCGGTGTCGTCGTGGAGACGGGCAGCAACGTGACTGAGGCCAAGGCGGGCGACAAGGTGCTGCTATCGTTTGCCCACTGCGGTGCCTGCCCGGGCTGCCAATCGGGCCACCCAGCGTACTGCCACCACTTTAACGACCGCAACTTTGGAGGCAAGCGACCAGACGGGACGACCGCCATGTTTTTGGGGGAGGGTGAGGCCAAGACGCCCGTTCATAGCACCTTCTTCGGCCAGAGCTCGTTTGCGCGGCTGGCGATTGTGCACCGGTCGAGCATCGTGCGCGTACCGGCGGACACGCCGCTCGAGCTGTTTGCACCGCTGGGCTGCGGCATCCAGACGGGCGTGGGTGCCGTCGTCAACACGCTGAAGGTCAAAAAGGGCAGCTCGGTGGCCGTCTTTGGCGTGGGCTCCGTGGGGCTGGCCGCCGTCATGGCCGCCAAAGCTGTCGGCGCCACCACCATCATTGCCGTCGACCTGCACGCCGAGCGGCTCAAGCTGGCACAGGAGCTCGGCGCAACGCACGGCGTTGTCGGTGGCTCTGACCTCGACAAGATCGTCGCCGACATCCGCGCTGTGTGCCCGCCGCCCGCGCTCGGCGTTGATTTTGCTGTCGACTGCGCCGGTGTGCCAACTGTGGTCGAGACCATGATCGCGGCGCTGGGCATGAACGGCCGCGCCGCCACAGTCGGCGCTCCCGGCCCCGGGGTTACTGCCAAGATCGACATTATGGCTCACCTGACCTATGGCAGGGAGTATGTCGGGTGCTCCGAGGGCGACAGCAACCCGCCCGAGTTTATCCCCTACCTGATAGACATGCACCGGCAGGGCAAGCTGCCACTGGAAAAGATTATCAAGTACTACGACATCGAGGACTATGAGGCGGCCATCCACGACGCACACGCCGGCAAGACGGTCAAGGCTGTTTTGAAGTGGAAGTAGGGGCGGGAGGCAACTTGGTGGACAGTTATGGATATTGACGGCATGATGTATGCGAAGAATAGTGGCGAGGTGTATGGGCGTCTGTTTATTGGAGTTCCCGCTGTTGGTTGTAAACGGTGTTCCAACCCCAAGCATTCATTATTCAAGCAAGGTACGGCAAGCCACTGCTGTGATTTTATATTTATTATTAAGCTTAATTTAATATTTGGTACCTAGCTCTCATTTCTATTACATAAGTGTCTTGTTTGTCCTTATTTCATAAATGCTTGGTGCCATCTACCGGGCTATTCTTTCCACAGGAACACCACATTTCAAACTACACCTTTGACAAGTTGCCGGGTGTGTAGCCGATGAATCTGGCGGGTCTGGATAGTCCGTTCGCAGCACCCGACGCGCACTACCAACGCAGCTCCGCAGCAAGGTTAAAAACCACACAAACTAAAACTTGGCAGCCCAGAACGCGGGGACAGCGACGATCCGCCAATGGCCGCTCGCTGGATCAAATCCTGTTCCTGGCTTCGCCGGTGGCAAATGCCTGCGTGAAGCAAAGGGTTTTTTGTCACAGGCGACGAGCCAAAGACAGCCTCCATGTGACGTCCATATTCCACATCCCTTATTCCCACTTCCCCGTATTCCCCGTGGTCCATTTTTACAGGCATATCTCCCCACAGCTCGTCCGTGTCGCATTTTGTTCCCTCTCCGCCTCCCATACTATTTCCGACGACTTTCCCGACGACTGATGACTTGGCACACAAAACGAGCAAAGAATCAGTTCAACTCCAGCTCCCATTGACCATGTCCGACTCTCCAGTCGCAGTCTCCACCTCTTCGTCGTCGACCACTGCAAAACCGTCATCATCATCATCCACCACCCCTTCCTCCTCTCCTTTTGCCTGTTCCATCTGCTCCAAATCGTACAAACGCCGTGAACACCTACAACGCCATGCCGTGTCACACGCGTCCGTGCCGCCGCACCGATGCTCCATCTGCGGTGGCGGATACCGCCGGGCAGACGTGCTGAAGCGGCACGTCGTGACGTGCCAGACGCGGCAGGGCGGTGCTCTGTCGGCCAAGAGGACAGCATGCGACCGGTGCGTGCAGTCAAAGCGGGGCTGCAGCACGGGGCAGCCGTGTACCAACTGCCGGACCAGGGGTCTGGTGTGCCACTATTCGTTTATGAGAGAGGCACCAGACGGGACGCAATGGCGTGGGGAGACTCGTATTGACGGTGCCGAACACGATGACAGCATCTACGACAGCGTCAATGGCAGCATCAACGACAACATCAACGACAGCACAAACGGTGGTGGTCGTTTCGGCGCTTCCGACGACCATGTCGACAACCATATTGGCGTCGTGAACGCTGTGGACAGTGTAGACGGTGTGGACAGTTCTTTTGGAAACACAGTCTTCCCAGCAAACACAGCTCACACCACAACCGATGTCGACATGCCCGCGATGACGGAATTCACCCAGCCGCTGGCGTTTGCCTACTTTGACGGCAGCGCAGCCGAGTTTCTCTTGGACAGCAGCCACTCCCACGCAGCAGCCGACAACGACAGCTGGCTGGACTTTTTGAATTTGACGACTGTGAACACGAGTACAACTGCAAACGCAAATGCAAATACAAATGCAAATGCACACAGCCACGCCCACGCCCACGCCCATGACACAACAAACGGCCATGCGTTGGCGGCAGCTGATGGCGTCCCCGCGCAGAAACAGCGGCCCGACTCGTACACGTTCTACTTTCTTGACAACTTCACCAAGAAGACGGGGCTGCTCACGTTTGACTGCGGCACGCGTCGTCAGGCCCTGCAAGTGGTAGAGTCGCTGGGGTTGAGTGATGTCGGCGTCCATCCTGCCACGGGCCTGCCATCTCGCGACATGGCCGTCGTCGCCGACCCCTTCTTGCACGTCCATCCGTCCCCCTCCCCCGCGCCCTTCCAGGATCCCCTGATTGTCAAGACACACCAGATCCTGTTCCGCATCCGCGAGGTCGCCACCGTCAAGCCGCGCAACAGCACCGTGACGCTCGACTGGTCGCCCGCCGTGGAGCAGCAGTGCCTGCAGTTCTTCTCGCCGCGCAACCTGCGCAAGTTCCTGGCGCTCTACTGGGCCCGCTGGCACCCCAACGTCAACATGGTGCACCGGCCGACGTTTGACGCCGTCGACGCCAAGTGCGTGCTGGTGGTGGCCATGGCGCTGATCGGCGCGTGCATGTCGCCCGACGCCAGCGACAACGAGCAGGCGCGCATGTGGTTCAACTGCGTCGAGGAGGTGGTCTTTATCGACGACGACTTTTGCAGCCCGCCGCGGCCGGGCCTGTCGACGTCTGCGTCCGCGTTTGAGCCCCTGGCGAACCGCCGCAAGATCCAGGCGCTGCAGGCGTCGTACATTGTCTGCCTGTACCAGAACTGGGAGGGCACCGACGAGAGCAAGCAGCGCATCCGCCGGTACCGCTTCAGCACGGTGGTGTCGGTGGCGCGGGACATTGGCATCGGCGCCGCGCGGCACGTCGACTACTACGGCGGCACGGCGCCGGCCGAGACACACAGCTTCCACTGGAAGGCCTTTGTGGCGCGCGAGCAGCTGATCCGCACGTTTTTGTGGATTTACCTGCTGGACCAGGCCTTTGCCATCTTCAACAACCTGCCGCCGCGCGTCATGATCAAGGAAATGGTCATGCACACGGCCTGGCCCGAGTCGACCTTCCAGGCGACGACGGCCGCCGACTGCGCGCGCGAGGCCCACCGCTGGATGCGCCGGTGCGCGCGTTACGGTGCGCACGGCATGCACAATCTGCGGCACTACACGCTGCGCGGCATCGTCGAGTCGTTCTGCTCCGGTCCGCTGCCGCCGGCCGTCTGTCGCGCGTTCGCCGACCTCGGCCCTCTGAATCTATTTTGCATCATCTCCGCCTTCCACTTCCTCCTCTTCCAGAAGCAGAACTCGTTTGGCGGCGAGGACCAGCTGCACGCCATCCGCACAGGGCTGGCCAACTGGAAGGCGGTCTGGGAGCTGTACAAGCTCGGATTTGCCTCGGGGCCGCCGCACACCATGGTGCCCATGCCGCCGAGATCGGCGGGCAGCAAGGTTGGTCACGCCGACCACGACGGTGATGACGATGATGACGACGACAACGACACGACCGCACCAGAAGATATGTGGCGCCGCACGGGCTTCATGCGGCACTCGCCCGAATACTGGCTGCTGGCCCACATGGTCATCAACCAATTGTCATCCACATCATCGTCGTCGCTGTCGTCTTCGTCCCCGTTGATTCGGAAGCCTACAGGACTGTCTACACAGATGTCTGCGCGGATGTCTGCATCGATACCGCCATATATGAATGCTAGCACGAGCATGGTGGACGAAAATGAGAATCTACGTGCACACTCTGCCGTCGACATCACTGCCGCCAACCCCATCCTGACAAAGTACGACGAAACGAGTATGCGGCAGGTTAATGATTTGATTAACCAGTTTAGGAATGTACAGTTAATGTAGGGCAGGCAAGGACGATCTTTGTGGGAAGTAATGAGACGATGTTATGTAAGAAGGACAGAATTATGATAATGATACAAAGCCAATCCCGGCAACCCTTCACCTTTTAAAATTATGTGCTCTTGGCTACGACTTCAATACTCCGTTTGCATGTCAAAGGCCACAACCTGGCACATCGAGGTTAAATAATAGTCCGAAACTGAACTGTAGACGGCTTTCAGTTCCAGCTACAACCCCATGACGTTCGAACATGGGGTGCGTTAGTCTACGGAGAGCCCCGACAGCCCCCAAAGCGTACAAAGTCAACACCACAGCCTCCCACAACATCTCCTAGTGCCTCCCACATCGCCATCCCACACAGCTCGGACTCCTCCCACACGTTAGCCATCAACCCAGCATCGGATCATCTTTTGTACATACCTTTGGTTTACCTCCCACAACTTCTCCGAGTTGATGATGGGGAATGTTCGATTGGTCGACTGTACGTCGGCGACAGCTGGCATCCGATACTGAGAGCAATAAGACACATCACAGCCAGATGTGTCCAAGGAGCGAAGATGTTGATCCCCGGTGGCATTGTAGATATAAAGTTGTCATTTTGTCAGCTCCCGTCAATGTACTGTGATCGCTTCGTCTCTCGTCCTGTCACAGCCACGTCTCATATGACATTGATCTGACTGCAACACAATGTCTCCTATCCTTCAAGCATCCCTCCTCCTCCTGCTGGTAGCCAGCTTCGTGCGGCTGCTCATGGTCGGCCGGCGGCCCAAGAACTACCCGCCCGGCCCGCCCACCATTCCGATTCTTGGCAATATTCACCTCGTATGTGTCACGGAAGCATGACCTCTTGTACGCTCACGGTCCACTGACCCTTGACAACCGACCACAGATGCCCAAACGCGACCTGCATCTCCAGCTCCGCAAATGGGCCGACCAGTACGGCCCCGTCTTCTCGCTGATCCTCGGCACCCAGACGCTCGTCGTGCTCAGCAGCGACCAGGCCGTCAAGGACCTGCTCGACAAGAAGAGCAACATGTACTCGGACCGCCCGGAGCTGTATGTCGGCCAGACGCTGGCGAGCGGCGGGCTGCGGCTGCTCATGATGGGCTACGGCCCGACGTGGCGCGGCTTCCGCAAGCTGGTCCACTCGCTGCTCAACGTGTCCGCGTCCAAGGCCTACCTGACGTACCAGGTGCTGGAAAACAAGCAGATGCTGCACGACCTGACACAGACGCCCGAGGACTTCCTCTGCCACATCCGCCGCTACTCGAATGCGCTGACCACGACCATGGTCTTTGGCTGGCGCACGCCGACGTACCAGGACGCCAAGCTGATGCAGCTGTTTGACGGCTTCGCCGAGTTTGCCGACCTCAACCAGACGGGCGCCGCCGCGCTGCTCGACGCCTTCCCTCTGCTGCGCAACATCCCCGAGGCACTCAACCCGACGCGGCGTCTGGCCAAGAAGCTGCACGCCAAGGAGAAGGCGCTGTACCTAAGCCACTGGCTCAAGGCCAAGGAGGAGATCCACAGCGGCACCATCGCACCGTGCTTCTGTGTCGGCCTGGCCGAGGCACAGAAGAAGGAGGGCTTCTCGGACGGCCAGGCCTGCTACATCTCCGGCACGCTGCTCGAGGCCGGCTCCGACACGACGTCCAGCACCATCTATGCGTTTGTGCAGGCCATGCTGCTCTACCCGGACATCCAGACAAAGGCCCAGGCCATTATCGACGAGGTGGTCGGCGACAAGCGCCTGCCCACGATGGACGACGACGCCGACCTGCAGTACGTGCGCGCCATTATGAAGGAGACGATCCGGTGGATGCCGACCACCATTCTGGGCGCGGTGCCGCATGCCGTCACGGACGACGACCACTACAACGGCTACCTGATCCCCAAGGGCGCGGGCGTGCTCAACAACGTCTGGGGCATCCACATGGACGCCGAGCGCCACCCGGAGCCGCGCCGCTTCGACCCGGACCGCTACCTCGACGACCGCCAGTCGCTCAGTGAGGCCGCCGCCAACCCCGACGCGGCCAAGCGCGACCAGTTCACGTTTGGCGCCGGCCGCCGCATCTGCCCGGGCATCCACGTGGCCGAGCGCAGTCTGTTCCTGGCCATGTCGCGCATTCTGTGGGGCTTTGACATCACGCCGGCGGTGGACGCCAACGGAGAGCCGGATTTGCCCGACCCCGAGAAGCTGACGCAGGGGTTTGTGTGCATGCCCGAGGAGTTTCGTGCCACCATCCGGCCGCGGTCCGAGGCGCGCAAGCAGCGGATCCAGGCGGAGTGGGCGGCGGCCCAGGAGGAGAGCCTCGATCCGGTGACCAAGCAGTGGAAGGACAGCTACATGGACAAGAGTTGGCAGGTGAAGACATAATGAGTGTCAGGGAGATGGGAGGAGGGAGGCGTTCTTTCAGGGCACTGGTAAATACGGCAGCAGCACTGTTAAATACAAGGTTGATTTGAATGACGATTTGGCTTTGCATCACACGGCAAATAAAGCTACTTTACACCCCCCTGCCGCTTCCTCCCTCCAGCACCGTAATTGTATGCACATACTTGACCTTGCCGTCCTCGACCCGGATCTCGTGGCTGTCCGGCATGTTGCCCAGCGAGTTGAACGCACAGAGCACATCGACGGATCCCACCGTCTCATCAATCACGTACCGTCGCATCGCGTTGGCCTGGGCGCTCCCGCCGCGGGGCAGCGACGCGCCACAGGGCCGTGTGAGGCTGGAGCCCTCGACACGCTCGCAGTTGGTGCCCCAGGGGATCGTGTCGGCGGCGTTCTTGTCGGTCCACATGTCGAGATAGGCGTCGCCGATCTTCTTCAGCACGTCGCGCGACGGTTGGTCGGCCACGGCGAGGGGCGCCCACGACTCGGCCTGGATGTACCCCAGTGTCTTTGTGGCGTTGAAGAAGAGCGCGCCCGTCGTGGCGGCGATGGTGTCGATCGTCGTGATGACGGATGGGTCGCCGCTGTCGTGCCGCAGCTGCGTGGCCAGAACGTACGGTTTGGTGCCGCCGGCCGCAATCAGCATCGTGTAGCTGGCACAGGCAACCGAATCCGCCGTCGAGCGGTTGGCGTCCAACGTCAGTGCCGTGCTGCCCAAGACGCCCTTGGACAGGTCGACTACCTTGTTGTTCTCCCGGTATGTAAAATTGCTCGCCAGTTTGAGGCCGTCGGTCTTTCCACTTTGCTGGGCGGCAATGTACGTCTCGGCCGAGGCCAACAGGGCTTCGCGAGAGCAGGCCGCGAGAGCGGCTGGCAACAAGCCGAGGAGGCCAAGGGTAGTCGAAAGAAGATGCATTACCGGCGATGGAGAACGGTTGTGTCTGTTGGACTGTCTTCGATGTGATTTTGAGATCAATTTTGAATCTGATTTTAACTGTGATTTCGACTTTTGCGTATCTGGCAGGCGTTGTCAACAATATTTGATCCCCTTAAGTCACCATGGGACCATGCCCAGGAACAGTGGATAATATCGTGGTCCATTGGAGACATCGTGTCGGTAGAATGATCCCTTGACGGTGTCTCGATGTTTCCCCGCCTCGGCTTCAAATATGTCCCTAAATTACAATCGTTTATTTAGATTGCATCTTGATCTCGGCATTGCATACAACCTGACTCGGGGCTCTCCTCAATACCGTTCATTACTCTCCGACGCCGTACCATCCAAATGCGCTGGGTTCAACGAACTAAAAGGACAAAAAGGCAACATAAATCCAGAACGCCGCTCATGAGACCGGAACAGAACCGCAGAATATATACATCATTGCACTTTTGATTTGAGTTCCTTCAACGCCCATCCCACTCATGCATAATCAATCTTGGCTTGACCGCTCTCGACGTGCAGCTGGCCACGCTTTGTCTCGCCCAATATGCTCTTCTCGCTGGCGTCGTCGCGGTCTTCTGGTGCCCCTCGGGTCTGAGTCAAAACTGCAGCTCCACCGACTACGCCGGACCGCGACATGGCGTCGAGGTCATACGTCTCGGGCTGGCTCGACGCCTTATGCTTGTTGGCCGCCTCTTTCAGGAGCAGCCGCAAGAAGGGCAGTGCGGCCGCGATGATGGTCACGGCCGTCTCGGCGCCCGACCAGATCAGCAGGTTGGCCGTCGTAAAGGTAAAGTCCTTGGACCGCTGGCTGCCCAGGATAAAGTACGACTTGATGATGGCGGTGATGCCGGCAAACACGCCGAGGCTCATGGCCAGGATGACGGCGTACTTTTCCGTCTTCTTCATCTGCAGCTTCCAGATCAGGACCGACGGGAAGAGCGCCAGCGTAAAGTCCATCAGCGCCGAGTAGGCGCCGGCCGAGATGCCAATGTTGACCTGGATCATGGGCCTCCAGCAGGTGCCGGCGGCATTGAGGTCCCACGCCTTCTGGATGGGGCTGCACTGGATGAAGAGCGACAGCGCCGAGAACCACATGACGACGTTGAGCGACACGATGATGAACCACAGCACATAGCGCTGCCACGCCGTGCTGGCGAGGTGCAGGAGCGTCACGGCAAAGGACGTCTTGCTGATGGCCAGGGCGATGATGGCCAGGAAGCGGCCGACGTAGAGGAGCCGCAGGCCCGTCACCAGGTCCCCGCTCGAGATGGCGGCGATGTGCAGGCCGACGCCGTAGTTGGTCGACGTGATGGTGAGGGCGGCGTAGGCGACGAGGCAGGCCCAGGCGGCCGCCAGCATGTGGTCGTCGACGCCAAACGTTTTGTGGAAGCGCACTTTGCAGAAGAAGCGCAGCATCATAAAGACAAACGCGACGCCGGTCATGACGGACAGCGACACGACGATGCGCGGAGCGTTCGTTTCGATGGAAGCCATGGCGACAGCAGTGGTGGTGGTGGTGGTGGTGGTGGTGGACGGTGATGGAACTGGACGTGGACGACTCGACAACGACACTCTCTTACGTAGGAGATGCAGTCATGGCGTTAAGATGTTCGTGGACGAGGTGATCGTGACGAGTAAACTGACGGTACAGACGATATGTGTTCAAATCGATGGTGTCAACGTGAAATGGACGGGAAACATCGAGGAAGAAAATACGAGAGTAATAAAATCGCCAGACGGGCCTGGATGCGGGTTGTCAAGGGTAGATGTATGTCATAGACCTCGACCGCTCTGGCCAGACGACTTCGCGAACCCCAGAGAACGGGCTTGATCGGCCATCGTTGCCATGCGTTGTTGCGTGGTCCGAACGGTCTCTTCTGGTCTCCCTCTTTTGCCTCCTTGTTTGTTCCGTCTTCTTTTTTATTTGATTTCTTTTCCAATGGAGGGCGCGCATCATCACGCATTTTCCCACCACTACGCCGGTGCCCAGAGCACAATGTGTCTCCTCAGTGGCCCCGGCCGCCGGCTGCAGGCGATCAAAAGCGATCAAACCACCGGACAAAGTCACTGTTCATTTTGATGCACACTTTTTGAGCACACACTTATGTCAGGTCTGGCCTGGTCTCGTGTGTAGAGTTAACTATTTAGCCGAACGCTGGGTGTTGTCCGTATTTGTTTTGGTTGCAGTCGTCAAGTAAAGGTTCTACGACAGTCGATGCATTTCAGTAATGGCGTTGGAATCCGAAGCGACATTGTAGCGAGGCCATCGACTTTACTGTCAACGCATGGGAATAAATACTTATGTCAACGGGCTCGAATAATTTCCGTGCCAAGATACATCGTCTAGTCGTTTCTTTTCTTTTGTGGTCGCTTCCAGCTCATGGCTCTCCGACGCCCGAGTGCTGTCCCCATCTCCGTGTAATACGGCACGGCGCAAAAATCGGCCAAAAAGGTTAAACTCGCTGGCGGTAGACCCTGGAACAACGAGTGTCTCAAAACTTGGCCCTGGAAAGCAAAATGATTCTTTTATCCTTCTATTCCGACTGTATTCCAAATTCCTCGTCTGTTTGGTTGCTCGTTTTCTCACAGTTTGCTCTTGATTGAGAAACTCTGCATATGCTGTCTTGCAGAGACTGTTTCAAGCGGATGAAGGAAAGTCTTGTACATTCACATGTCCGACCAATGTGCGAGGCATAATTCCTCTATTTACCTCGCAAGTAAATAAATAATACCCAGCAAAAATGATTATGTTTACGCACCCATATGAATAAGTTTACACAGCTAGGAGTAATAGACCAAAAAACACCAAACTACTATTGTTTTCGTCATGTCTTGATGAAACCTTCAGACGACCACTCTTCGCAGCCACCTCCATCAAGGGACTTTCCCCATTGCCACGCAACCCCAGATCCGCATCCGAACCAGACTTCCCAGAGCATGGAACTGCATCATCCTACACAGTTTGCTGTCGTCACCTCGACGAGGAGACAAACCCGAAAAGTACAACACGGTCTGGCCCCTTCTGCACATGGCTTAACCGGGCAGACGAGGGACCCTTGTTTCATGGCCGTCTGCATTTTCAATCGCCATCCCCGCATATGCAATGCCTACCCTGTCCCTGCATTCTAGCCCCAACAATCTCAATGGCACCCCATATCTGGCTTGTCGTTCTGGCCATCACGTTCGTCTATTCTTTCTTTCTCCATTCCCCAGTGCAAGTCCTTCTGGACATTAGACCAATGCAACCTTGCGTCATGAGTCCAGACCCCAGCATGACGGCAAAGGCGTTCATCATACCCAGCATCGATCAGTCCATCCGTCCAATCTCGCCCACAGTCAATGCATACCAGACAATGAACCAGACGATGGACCAGGCAATGGACCAGATGATGAATTACTGGCCACCACAACTATCCCAATTCTGAATTCTCTTGGCCCGAGAAAGCTGCTGCCATTGCCTACTCTAGCCTCTACAGAACCACTCGCTCGGACCGGCATGTTGGGTACTCGTACATGTTCGCACTGCGTTTCTGCTTTTTGGCTTTTTGCCAACGTGTTTCAGACCACCCACAGGAAACACAATTCTTCGATGTTTGTGTGACTCGCCGTCGACGTGCCGTGTAGACGTGCTTAGTCCATCAGCCAAATGACTCCCGGCAGGCACGGCCAGAAGGCTGAGAGAAAACATTTGGAATTTGTGTTAACCGCAGCCATACGACCCCACAATTTAGCCAGTCGAAAGGGTCGATGAGGTTTCCAAAAGGGGGTTTCATTGGGCAACATCACGCCTTTTGCCGGATTAAAAAGTCATGCAATGTGGGACGGTATAGATATTTTCTATCCTATTTGTTATCCATTATTTTCCAATTCGTCGTCTGTACTTGACGGTTGTGGACGCCGACCTCAGGCCACCCATTGGCGTGTCCTCGTCACAAGTCTGGGCACCGTCCGGTTCTGGCCCGGTTGGGTCACTGCGTCGTAAAAGTCGTCCACCCACCCCGCTATATAGGCGACCTCCTGGGCACGGACTGTGGCCATGTAGGTGCCATTGCTCCTAGTGCTCAAGTCCTCACAGTGCCGGCCACCTTTGATGAGAATGACGGGCGAGTCGGGCGTCGACTCGAGAGGACCCCCAGGCCGGAAGGCGCTCGACACGGAGGCGGGACGCCACGGATCGAACTCGCCGTTGACCCAGAGGACACGCTTGGCATTGAAGTCCCACCCACCTGTAACAGCGTTCAGCATGTCTACGGTCTTGCCCGTAGCGGAGCCGTATGTGTTGGCTTGGGCTGAGACGGCGCCAACGCTCGCCGGGCTTCGTCCTCCACCTGCATCCAGTTTCGGCAGGAACTCAGCGCTGTTGGGCCCAAACAAAACATCACACTGTTGCTGAAAGTATTCGGGTGTCAAAAGCCGTGAGGCAATGGCAGGAAACCCCGTTGGCGTTGAGCCGGTCTGGTAGTAATCAAAGGGCTCGTTGCAAAGCATCCAGGTCCACTGTACGGCGTACGAGTTGTTGACGGCTCTGTCGGTGAAAAGGATGCTACTGGTATTCATGTTGTTCAGACAGGCGGCCACGGGGGCTTTGGTGTTGTTGTTCGGGGCGTACTCGTCGTAGCCAAACATGTCGTAGCAGACTGTATATGCACGGTAGTTAGTTGCGGACGTCGTTTTTAAATAGGGGTGGGCGCTTTGTCTCAACGCACATCCTGGGAGAACCTTGTTCTTGAAGAATTTGGCAACATTGGACACCTTCGTGGCAATATCCGTGTCGGGCCTGATGGTTCTGTGACGCGGCTGCTGTTTCCGGAGGCAGATGCATTACTGAGTCCGGCCCCGTATCCTTCGATGGTGTCGCACATTTGGTAGAATTTTGTGTAGTTCGTGTTGAGGCTGTTCTCCTGCCATGTCTGCGTGACTATCACCAGGGCACTGGCAAAGTCGACCGGGTCGGTAAGCTCCACGAGACCCCATTCGTCCTTGAAGGCGGCCAAGGCAGCCGGGGATAGTGTCTTGGTTGCATGGTCGACGTACGCCGTTATGTCGGCGAGGTCACGGCTGCAGTTGGCCGGCATACCGGCACGGATGGGCTCAAAGTACTGCCAAAAGTTGTACACGGCCTGAACGGGGGCGCTGGATGCGTGGTAGGCCCAGAATGTGCCGGGAGCTAAAGAGGCTGTCCATGCAGAGAGCGCGCCAGCATAAGAGCCACCGGCCAAGATCCACGGCTGTAGACCAGTTAGCAAGGCGACGGAGACAATGAAAAGATAACAAAGAAAAAAAAAGAAAGACGACAGGGACGCGCTCACAGCGTTTGGTGCGTTGCTTTGTTTGCTGGTGCCGGCCGTGGGATCAAACAGTAGCTGGACGTTGCGCGCAAAGTACGCCATGTCGTGGATGGCATTGTGCAGGGTCAGTTGCTGCATTGTCTGCGTCGTCAACCGTGGGAATGGTGACGACTCGCCATAGTAGCGATGCTCGACCACGAGGATGGCGGCGTGGATACGCGCGGCAATCTGGGCCAACAGGGCCGGTTGGAAGAGGAAGCTGCAGTAGGGATCGAGCGCGGTCTCGCCCGGCGTCGTGACAATGACGGGGTAGCCAGGCCCGCCCCAGGTGGCATTGGACCAGAAGTAGCGCTGCTTGAAGGTGCGCTGAGGCTTGCAGCTGGATCCTTTGCCGGAGGAGTGGTCGAGTAGCTGGTCAAAGTAGGCAACGCCGGAGTTGGGCTCGGAGCCGTTGCAGACATGGGCCGGCTTACTGCCCAAGGACTTGCGTTCTGGCACCGGCGGCAGAGGTCGTTGAGGAAAGAGGGCATTCGCCGTGGTAGCGGCCAGGAACAGGACAGCATAGACGAAACAGAGCCGTCGTGAGGCGAGATGCATCGTGGCCTGTGAGCGACGGGTGGTCGGCGTAAGGGTGGGAAAAAAGGGGCATCAAAACAGGAGGTCGACAACACAACTTCCCAAAACATCGAGACGCTCACCCAATCGGGGAAGTACGCAGGACCTGGAGATAGAGACCTTCCATCGGGCCTTCCTTTTCTTTTGCTACAGCGTTGCCCCTTTTTCATTTTTATTTGCCTCCCCCCGCTCCTGCCGTTTGTTGACATGCCGCTTTCCTTCTCGGTCATCTCGAGGATACTTCCTTCTGCATCCGGATAAAGCACCCCCCCGCAGCAATTTATTTGCCCGATGATGGCTGCATGGCGGATGTAAACAGGAAAGAGCATATGGCATCTACAAGCGGCAGGTGCACTCGACACGACCTCCCGCACGTCTCGTGGGGGGAGCGGGTAAATCCCAAAGAAGGCGTGATTGCACACGAGCACAAGAGAGAAAATGATGGAAATTGGCGAGCACACCCAGTCGCGGACGGGGACGCGGACGCGGACGTCGTCGTTCGTGTTCGGTCGTCGTCACCGCTGCCGATACGGCAGCTCTCCCGCATGGGCCCCGTAGGGATCGACACCCGGAGCTCGGATCCCACAGCGACATTCTTGATGACCGCCACAAAATCGAAGACACGCCAGGCAAGCCAACAATGCGAGATCGACTGTGAGGTTGGCCACTCATTGGGTGGCGAAGCGCTCGCCTGGGGAGGCTCTAAGGCTCACAACCCTTTGATTGCGCCTAAAGCTGGGCTTTATTCATCCCAAGTCCGACAATGGGTGGGAGACGGAAAACTAGCATCTGAGTCGCAGAAAGACACACTCACGACTTTGCATTACAAAGCACATGATCACAAATTGGCGCAATGGCCGTTGAAACACCATGCGCTAAGGGGATATAAATGTAATGCGCAGTGCAAAGTGCCGGCATGGTAGTGCGAGGTACTGCGACTGGTAATCAATGTCCCTTCTCGGAGGTAAACTAGGAGTACGGACGTCGGGGGATGTCAACTCGTCTTCAGTGGGCGGTGCTGCTTGTTTCAGTGGACGACTCGCTGAATTTGCATGCATTCGGCCCGGCCAGGCACCCCAACTGCGCCGTGTGGCATGTTCCTCCACTACGACCTGTAACATTTCTTTCTCCCTTCCGCCCTCACTTCCCCCTCGCCTGGTCGTCGCCTGGTCGTCGCTTAACTGAGGGGAGTTGGAAGGCGTGAGAGACCTGGCACTCTGGTAGGTCTGGACCTCACGGACGGCGTATGCGTCGTTGGTGCCAAATCCATCTTTGCCACCTTGGGTGCCTGACAAAGGACCTCTTCTGTTGGTTCGCTCTGCGGTGGGCATTACGGAGATCGTTGTTATGGCCAAATAGGATTACTTATACTGCTATGTTAGAATACATGTAAAAGGTATGCGGAGTACGGCGAAGGCCTGGCCAGGCCAGGCACATGCATGTACCCCAGCATAGCCTGCCGACTCTCTCCCCTGTTTCTGGCGCTGATGGTGCTGTTCCTGATCACCCCAAACCTCCAATACCAAAGCCCAAATCGAGATGCCTACGATGTACAAGGCCGGCGAGGCGGGGGAGGGAGGGGACGACTAATATGTTTTGCAGGTCTGGTGATCGCCAACCGCCTAGTGTATTTTGCTGTGACGCTTCGTCTCATGCTTTGCTGACGAGGAAGCCATGCTAGCCACCGTACCCTGTCAGCCTGTTTACACAGACAACGAACGGCCACAAAGCCGAGTCAGGTAAATAGCGAAGGAAACACAGAAAAGGTAAATGCGGCGCCCCGGCGCACACCGTTGGACGCACACCAGCGATCGCGATGGCGAGCCTTGCCCTCATGCAAGGGGTTGCACGGGAAGCGCAAGGAGTCTTGTTTTGTTTTGTGAGTTCTGCTCAGCTCCGGCTTTCAGCGACAGGCTCATTCGAACATGAATCCTGCGCTTCCGGCGGCCGGTTCATCTCGAAATGTTGGCTTCGCCTTGGGGTATGAAAGTGGAGTCTTTACGATGGAATGACATCGCCTTGGAGGCGGGAACAGTGGATTGCCGGCGGCGGCCGCGGAAACGGTAAGCAACGGCGCCAGCGGGATGTTCGGGCTACCAAATGGAGAATGCGGTATATAAAATGCTCACCGGGGGCATAACGTACGAATACACGACGTGGTACAAAAGAAAAAGAGCAGGAGCTTTTCCAATACCGTACTCTGCAACATGAAGGATAAAATAGAGAATATGACCCGTCACGAAGCACAGCGGGCGAGGGCCAGACGCAAAAGAGGCGCAGAGTTCCAGGCCCGCATAACGCCAGAGGCAGACTGGTGTGGCCCAGCTCCCTCGACGTGCCTTGTGCCCCGACCAAACCGTCATCTTTTTCATAAAGGCGGTGTGCTGTGCCTGTATTTTGTATCCCTTGCCCTGTGCCCTGTGTTGGTGCTGGTGCTGGCGCTGTGTGCCTGTGCATCCCAACCCTGAAAATCCGTCCTTTTGGTGCAGGTCGTACCGCCGTCTCCAGCTCGTGCCGCTGTGTTTTTGTAGACGCACACCCTCTGCTGCTGTGGTGTGCCTTGCTGGCCCCGTTCCCCTGGCTGGTTGCGGGCTTCTAGGCCCCTCCTCCTGCAGTAGCGGCACATCGTTGCGCTGCGAGGGGCATACAGCGACGACGACAGTGGCGTGTCCGTCGCTCTGGTCTGGTCCTTTTGTCTTGGCTGCTACGAGTTTAGTGCATTCTTACCGAAAGCGTCCCCTCCCCCCACCACGGTGACCGCTATCCGCCACTAGGACCAGCCTTTCCAGCCTCCCGACTTTCAGTGAACAAAAGACTACGTCGTACGTTGAAAAAGTGATATGATATGCACACACACACAAAAAGAACTTCGACAACGTGTTGATCATGGTGGACATGCGTCTTTCTTTTTATATTTGGGAATGTCCGGTTCTTCTGCAAGAAATACGAGCCGTCCCTGCCCCCTCGATTTATTTTGGGTACTCTGGCTCGCTGGATGACGGAACCGGCCAGGGCCGTGCGCATGCATCCAAACAACGATCCATGTCGACGTTGCGGCTTACGACTTGAGATAGTTACCCCTCTCCAGCCTGGCCAGGGCTCCTCGGGCTCGTTCTTGCGCATCGCAAACTCCCAAGACTGTTCATGACTGCCGCCGCAAAGGCAGCCATAAAACATGCGCACAGCACATGTGCCCGTCAGACGCAGGCCGCATACGAGTGCGTTCACGACATGGCGTGTTTCCAGCCTTCTTTGTCTAGGACAGACCACGACGTAAGAGGCCTACTGCTCTATGCATGCACTGGCTCTGCGAGTATCGTCTTGTTGCTGGGATCTCAAGTCAGTTATCGCCTCGGCTTCCTTCGGGTCTTGTTTGTGCGCTCTGTAGGACGTACAGCATACGCTCCCAACTCAGCGCACCAGTTCCATGCATTACTGTTGCCAGCGTACGACGTACGACGTACATAACAGCAATACGTAGAGGCGGCTGTTTGTTGCTGTGAGCGACGCCTCCAAGAGGATCCAACCGGCCGATCTACCAACGTTCCACTGGTGTTACGAGAGCGCATCGATAGATCCTCGCATGAGGAGTATTTTGTAGAGCTCCAAAAGGCCATCCCCTTTGTCAGGGGTACCAGCTGTCGTTTTTTTTGAAGATGTGATGACAGAGGCTTCTTTGTTGGTAGCGCCGGTGACGTCTGGACTTCCTTGACTGGCTTATCGGGGACTTGTCATCTTTGTTTCGTTTTAAACCTTTGTCTCCCAGACAAAAGAAACGCCGTCGCCTACGCCGCAGAACAAAAGCACAGGCACAAAAACCAGCAGGGGACATGAGACAAAGGACAAAGACAGCCCAGGACAGGGACTATGGAGCTCTCCTTTGACAAATAAGGTTTGTCGATTTGAGACACAAAAGGCGAGAATTTTTTTTTTTAAAAAAAAAAAAAAAAAGTATGAGTAAAACGAAAGTGAAAAAGGAAAGAAATGGCACCAACGGAAAGAGCCAGGATCAGCCAGAGACGATCATTAAGTCCAGCCAGAGAAACAGACACAAGGAACAAGGAACAGGCCACAAGCAACACCAGCACCAAACACCCAGCCCAGAGGATAATTATTACTCGATCGAAGGCCAAGGCTGCCTTAGCGCTCGGCCAGTGGTTTAGCAGGGTAAGTAGGCGGGAAGAGCATCCATGGAGACCAGCGATCGTAGCGTGCGATTTCAAAGCATTTACAGAAGACAAAGGTCGCCACTGGGCGCGCACTCTCACCAAGCGCGATCCCACCCATCCTAAATTGCGGAAGGCATGGGCTGCAACATGAGAGCATAAAGTGTGATAGTGACGGCGATGCGGCGTGGCAGGCAGAGGAATATGCAATGTGCGGCTCTCGCAGGTCGAGGCTCCGTTGTCTGTCGACCGTCTTCTCAGTGGAGAATGGTCCCGGCGCGAGGAGCCGGACCGGGTGCCTGTCACGAAACAAAGAAACAAAGGAACGCATAGGAGGGTGTGAATATGGGCATGGTCAGGTTGCGTGAAAGAGTCTCTGATTTGCGCGCAAGGCAGCATGGCGAGGCGCTGAATGCGCTGGAGCTCCTCGCTGTATTACGAATACTGCTGTATTGCTGCCAGTCGCAAAGCCGCACAGCTATGTATTACAGCACGGTTTCCCACACACCACGCTGAACGCACACCCCTCCCAAAGCCGTACGCCCACCCCTCGGACCCTCTTTTCTCTTGCCCGCTGTCCTCGCCTGCTCCACTCCCTTGCACCCGCTGCACTGCTGGCCCCCTCCTAGCGCAGGTACTCAGGTCAGGTCCTGTCTCATGCCCTCTTCACGTTCCCTTTTCGTGAGATTTTCCCCTCTCGAGCCTCTCCCGCTTGGAGTCTGGGCGGTCTGCCTTCCACACCTTTGAGACTGTCCAACCACCACCATTACCACCGCCGCCGCCCGCCTCCGAACCTGCCCAGCTGCCCTCCTCCTGCTTTGCCGCTGCTCCCTTGTATTACGTGCCATGCTCCTTCCCTTAGCCCTTGTCACTAAGAGTCCTATTCTGTTATTTTCGCCTCCCTCGTTCCTGCCTCGCTCCTGCCTCGCCGAGCCTCCTTCGTCGTCCTCTGCACGGTGGCGCCTTCCCCTGCTTGCCCTGCTGCCCTGCCCTGACTGTTGAGACAAGCACCCCCCTCGCCCATTGCTCATCCCCCTCCTTCTCTCCACCAAGGGCCAACAGTTAGCGTCCACACAAGGGGCCGCCGGCGCCCCAGCATGACGGAAAGCGCAAAGCAAACGCCTCCGTCATAGTCACATAGCACATTCTCGCCCAGTAATTACCAGTCATCGACGGGTCGCAGCATCATCACCACGATTATTCTTCTCTTTCCCTTCTCTTTACCTTCTCTATTTTCTCTTTTGGGTCGCTTCCTGGTTCCTTTCTCCTCACCGACGTACTCCGTCCCTGTCTGTCTCGCTCCCACTCAGCGGCTTTCTCAAACACCAGCTGTAGTCCGTCTTCTCTTCCTTCCTCTTTCTCTTTCTTTCTCTTCCAACCTCATTCCTTCTACCTTGTCCTCTTTCCATCTTTCTCTTCGTCCCCTTGCACATTCCTCTCTCAACTGCTCATCCGTGAACGGCAAGCGCGACCACGAAATCGCCCAGCACCGACGTTGCCAATAACAGCTATCCGACTCCAAGTCAGAATCAACCCACAAATCTCTTCGTCTCCAAATCTCTCTTCTCAATCAGCTTCAATATCAACACCCAGCAAAGTCTCAGGAACAGGAGCCACCCTCGCCCCTGTGTCGCACTCACCAACCGCCTGTCGCTCGCCAAATCAACGAGTGATCCTTTTCGTTGTATTACGGAACCTGGATCGCCTGGCTGGTCCCTCTTGTCCCTGGCCAAACTCTTTTTTTCACTCCTTTTCTCATTTGTTCTTGTTTTTTTTCCTCGCCTCCCGAGCGCCCGCCTCTTATTATCGCCGTTTCTTAACCGTGCCTTTTTACCTATAACACTCTCCCATTTTCCCTTTTCGTCCACTTTCCGGCCGTCGTTCGCCTTCCGCCGTTGATCGACTCGCTTCCTCCGCAATCTGTCCCAAACACACCGCCCCGCCTTTTGTCGTCATCCGTCACCACTCTCTTGTTTTACTTACAGAGTATCTCTTTCCTCGACCCGCGGCCTGGACATCGTATCGAATGGTCTTCTTCGTCCGCGGCCCCTCGTCTAAAGGCCGCCTCACCAACCTCCGCCTCCTCCGCCTCTCAGCCTTGCCAGGAACCACCGCGTAAGTTTCCAGGCACCGTTTCAAGGCACCTCAGCGACCACCGTCTTTGTCGATCACAGCGTACGTCTTTTCTCAAACTCGCTCTTGCTATCGACCATATTGTCAGACAGTCCATCACCTTCGACATCACAAATACCCTTTGCCGCCAGCCTCCGTTTTGCTTCCCCTTCACTCCACTCGCTCTTTGTCCCTTGTCTCCTCTGCCCCTCGGGTTCCCCTGCTTCCTCTGCCTCCTCTCGATCTCTGTTCTCCGCTCCGATCCTCCCGGCCCGCCCTCCCCCTCCGTCTGAGACGGGCCCCTTACAAATCCAAGACTTCCACCAACTCCCTTTGTGTTCACACTCCTAACTCTTTCTATAGTTGAGCATCGTCACACTACGATACTACGTACCGACGACATTACGTCCCAATCAAGCCGCAGGCACTGCATCCTCGCCACATCTCCTCACCATGGACGCCCCCATGGAGGACGGGAGCGGCGCTCCCAACAACAGCACCAGCAACGGGACCAGCAGTAGCACCAGCAACAACAGCAGCAACACCAATACCGGCAGCCTCGCCAACCAAATGCCGCTTCCCAACCCGCCCGAAGCTGGTAACTCCGCCCCCATCAGCAGCATCACAACGGCCAACAGCAACAGCAACAGCAACAGCAACGGCGACTCCGCCAGCGACCACTCGTCTTCTCACATTCAGCGCAACGATTCGCAGCGGAGCCGATCCCATGCCGGCACCTCCATTAGCGACGATGCCGCGGATCCCGCCACCTTGTCCGACGCCGATAGCAACGTCGACGAGAGCACCACCGGCAAGACTGGCCGCAAGAAGAAGTCCCAGCGCTTCTACTGCACCGAGTTCCCGCCCTGCAACCTCAGCTTCACGCGTAGCGAGCATCTCGCACGACACATTCGCAAGCACACCGGCGAACGGCCCTTTGAGTGCCACTGCCTGCGCCGCTTCTCCCGCCTGGACAACCTTCGCCAGCACGCCCAGACCGTGCACATGCACGAGGACATTCCAATGGGCTCTCTGGCTGCCTCGGGCACGCGTTTCCAGCGCCAAATCCGCCCCGAGCGCACGCGCATGACGACACCGGGAGTCCGCGCTCGCGCTGGCAGCATCAGCGGTCCGGCGCGTGGCCACTCCAAGTCCTTCTCCACGTCCAACATCGCGCTCGGCCCGAGCTCTTTTATGGCCCGCGAAGAATACCGCGAACCGCATGATATGCGCGATATGCGCGACATGCGCGACATGCGCCCGCGCCCGCCTCCCATCGCCACGCATGACACCCGCGATCCTCGTGCCCGAGTACATATGGACCCGAATGCCGGAACCAGCGCCTACCACAGCAATGCAGACGGTTACCGTCCCATCACACCCCCGGAGATGAACACACCGACATCGACCACCTTCTCCAACGGGCCAGCCAGTCCGCAGTGGTCCGTCAATCGCATGGTCTCCCCATCACCGTACGGCAGCCGCCCGCACAGCATGTACGCCGCGACCGAGACGCCCACCCGCCGCCTTAGCGAGAGCTTCCACTTCCAATCTCCGACCGGCCCGTCTGCTGCTAGACACATGTACTCAACGAGCGTCTCCAGCACCGGCGGCCCCGTCTTCTCGTCTCCCGACCGCGCGCACCACAACGGCCGCCCCGTCTCGCCCGACAACTCGACGATCTCTGCTTGGTCCCGTCGTGAGTCGATTTCGTCCAACGCCGATGATCGCCGCCGCACGTGGCACCCGAGCTCGCGGGACTTTGGCGGACCTGACAGCGCCCGCAACGGCATTCCTGGCGCTGGCCCTGGTCCCACCACGTCTGTGTCTGCGGGTAACATCGCTGGAAACGTCGCCAGCCACCACCAACCTGGTGGCCCCGAGCAGCCGCCTCAGTTAGCCATGCCGAGCGCGGCAAGTGCGAGCCAGCAGTCTGCGAGCGGTTTCCGGCTGCCTGGAATCGACTCGTTCCTGAATTTGCCAACGCCGCGCCCTGCGTCGCCGATCCGCAGGGGTCCGTCGCCCATGATGATTGACGGTGAGCAGCGCTACGCCCCGTCTGGCCCACCGACTTCGATTCTTCGTTCGCCGGCGGAGCAACATCCACACGCCGGCCGTCCGTCGTCGGGCCACTGGGAGTCTGGTCTCCAGCATGGCCTGACCCGGCTTGATATCGCCTCCCGGACACCGCCGCAAGACAGCGCTCGCGACTGGGCCCACCAGCAGCAACAACAGCAGCATCAGCGAGGATACCCCAGTGAGGACCCAATGCGCCGCGGTCCCCCGTACCAGCAGTCTGTCCGCTTTGAGGCCGAGGCTCCCCGCGACGACCCCTTTGCACCTTCTGGCAACAGAGACCTCGGCTACACCCCCCGCGGTCACCAGCACACCATGTCTGCGCCGGCGTTCAACGGTCCGACCTCGCGCCAGCAGAAGCGGCAGGGCTTGTACTTCGGCCCTGGTGGTGCCACGGCGAATGGCGGTGTCAATGGCCGCGTCGAGCGCATGGTGCACCCCAACTTGGCAAATGGCTTTGCTGGTTTTCCCGCACGTGGTGTACCCCAAACCGTCCAGGAGCACCCGCCACACGCTCAAGACGAGGAGACTGCTTACCGCCTGGAGCAGGAGCGTCATTTGCCCCCGCCGCATACGGCACAGACCTCCGCCCGCCAGCAGCTGCCATCGCAGCCCCAGCAGGCGGCGCCGTTGGGTGCCCCAGCAAGCGAATCGTATCGCCGTCTAGATGCTCTTGTCGCTGTGGCCACCAACGAAGCCCAGACTTCGACGCGGGCTTTTTAGGTGGCTTGCCCCTGCGGCTGCGGCGTCTGGCGTTGCATCCCTATCGTCCCCAATACCAATATGGATGAGGCCGAGTTCAAGGCGATGGCGGCGGCAATTACGCACCTCATACCGGGCAAGTACCCGTTGTTCGAAATATATCAGCGACCGCACCTGCACCAGTGAAAGGTTCTGCAATAAAGAGCTTCTCACTCCGCCATTCACCGCCTTGGGTTATTTTCGTTTTTGCAAACGCTTGTTTATACGTACACTTTGCGTGTTAACCTTCCTGGCTGGACGTCCGCGTACTGCGACACGTTATCATCCCCGCTCTTCTCCCCCTTATGCACAGTACACGCAAGAACAGTTATCTGCGATTCTTTTGTTATCCTTATTATGACCGCCTATGACCCTTGTTTGCCCTTCGTCGTTTTGAATGGAATTATTGGGATTCATTTCTGGTTTGCGGGGTCACTTTGGGTTTTTGATACCTTTGTCTTTTTGGTTTATTGGTTTATTGGCTTCAGTCTCTGCCTATGGGGACTCTGTGTTGGGGCATATTCCCTGGTCCTGTTATCGGCAATGTTTTTGGTTATGAAATTTTATACCTATGACGGGCTTCCCTTTACCAGTTTGCGCTTTGTTGTCTGGTTGTCTTTGTGTTTTTTCTTTGTGTTTTTCGTCTTTTATACCCCAAAGATTTTATACTTGTTTTTCCGGCTTTTCCGAGGTCATTTTGATTTGTATCACACGCTGCGGCGGCAATCGTTTAGATATTATGATACCGGGTCCAGGACGGGCGCTTTATTATTTTATATTTTTATTTTGTTACTCCAGTCCAGTTCAGTTTCCTGTTTTCATTTTTGTCTTTTGTAACTTTTGCTTCGGCCTGAGGCGTCGCTTTATGCATACGACGGACATGGTTGGACGTTTTGTTGGGTTATGGGTAGTACACTTTCTAATTTGAATATTTTACGAGTCTCTACCCCTGAAAACCTTTGGTATACATGAATCAGTAATACGTTGGAGTATTTCTTAAATTTATGAGCATAATAATCTAATTGAATTGAATTTAAGTCAGTGAAATTAAATTTTTAAAAAGAAAATATGCTTAGAAATCTTTAAATTCTATGCGAAAATAATGTCATATAATTTATTACGTTCTAAACATATTTACAACCCCTGCAGGAGTCATTTGAACGACGTCGAAATGCATGCTGGCGTTAAAGGACATACACAGTGTCTCATTAGCTTACACAAAAAATGATTACTTGTTTGATACTCCTTATGTAGCTAGTTGTTATGGCTATGAGTGACAGTTGGCTAGACCACCATGAGTTATTCTACCTTCGGATGAAGAATTGGAGGTACTTTTACACAGTACTTGTATCCATACCGACCTCATTCATACACGTCGCAAAACAATACACTCGACAACATTGTGTATTCGGCTTGGTTATCCAGAATATGGTAACGTGTACACGTTATGCGATGCCATCAGAACAAGAGGACGTGACATGCCTGCTGTCTCGATACGCGTAAGCACAATACTTGGCCAGCATCGGGAAGGAAATGGCAGATTTCTATTCATAGGTTCATGATGAAGACATTCTTTCCAAAAAAAAATACTTTCCCAAAATGAAAAACATATATACTGATCAGATCATGGACAGGAAAAAGCATTGCGTGACATATCCACGTCCCCGTCGTTTGTAAGCGTGTAACTCCCTCCGTTTGTCCCTTTTGACGCCATTTGAAAAGTGTGCATACGTGCCCGGTCGTAACGTATATGTGGTAGTTTTGTGGATGATTTTCATGTCGTGAAAGCAATAATGAGAAGAAACACCGATCAAAGAGACGCAGCAGAAAAAAAAAAGCATAACAAAGTGTTGATCCGCCTGGTACATTCAAAATAAATCATCTTCCGGACAAGAACGCAGCATGTAAGGTCGACGAGGGTGGTGCAAGAGACGGGTCGTGTAGTCGGGTGTAGCGTTGCGCTTGTACCGCAGGTCGGCTGTACGTGTCGACTGTGTTTCGTGTGTGGTTGTGTTGTGTGGGATTGGGATGGATATATTGACGTGGTGGCCGCTCAGTCTCTCGTCTTGCTCACTTGTCGTCACACTCGTCAACTCGTTCAAATGTCCAGCATGCTCCGCACCTGCTGCGGCTGTCCCGACAGCGACACCAGCGTGCCCGCGGAGTTGCTGCGCGTCGACGCGCCCGGTGCGCTGGCCGCAGACGGCTGCCGTGTGCGGCCGCGCGCGCTCTCGCCGGCGGCATCCGCATAGGGCGGCGGGTCCTCCTGCATCAGCTCGGAGCGGCGCTGGTCGTGCGTCGGTCCGCTCTCGCCGGGGAAAAGCATGCTGGCCACAGCGGCCATGGTGCGCTCGGTGCGGCGGCGTTCCGACTTGCCGGCGTACGTCTCAAAGTGCGCCGGCCGCGAGGACCCGCCACCAGGTACAGGGCGGCTGCTGCTGCCGCTGCCACTGCCGCCGGCGCCATAGATGGTCGAGGCGGCGGTGCTGGCGCGCGAGATGGGGCGCATCTCGACCGACTCGCCATGGGCGGCGGCGGCGCGCTGGGCGGCTTCCACGTCGTGGTCGCGGTTGGCCATGGCCTGGTCGATGCCGCGGGTGGTGGCGCGGCCGCCGCCGACTTCGCGGACGTTGCGGGCAATGCGGTCGCGCATGCTCTCGCCGTCGGGGATGTAGTCGCCGTTGACGCGGCGCCACCAGGCCGGCTTGTGCACGATGCCGAGCTCGCGGTCGTGCTCGGCACCGCGCAGCCGGCGCTGGCGGATGAGCTCGCGGTCCTCGTTGGGAGCGATGAACCCGTACAGGTTCTGGATGACGAGGATGAGCAGGGCCGGGGTGTAGCCGCCGAGGTAGATGGGCAGGTGGTCGCCGTCGACCTTGAGCACGGACCACTGGAAGGCCCAGGCGCACAGGGCCTGGTAGGCAATCATGGCGAGCGACAGGACGAGCAGGATTAGGAGGCGCGGCGGCGTGCTGGACACGACGCCGACGGCGCGGTTGAAGAGGCCGCGGTTGCGCGGCAGGTAGTGCTTGATGGAGTGGCGCAGGGACACGACGGTGACGAGCCAGGCGGCCAGCAGCAAAAAGGCGGCGATCTTGAAGCGCAGGTCGGTGGCGTTGGGCTCGGCAATGTCGACGACCTGGTCGGGGCTGCGCTGCTTCTCGATGTTGCCCCAGGCGCGCGGGACGATGAGGAAGAAGTTGAGCCACAGGAACAGGTAGAAGACGAGCGGGATGAGCAGCTCGAACTTGTAGCGGCGGCCCTCCTCGCCGAGCGCAAAGGGGTTGGGGTCGATGTACTGGCGCTCCATCCACGAGCCCCAGTGGCGCACGGCCTCCCAGACGAGGGCCATGGTGCACATCTGCAGCAGGTACCAGAAGAAGGAGGTCAGGACGATGGGCAGCTCGGGCAGGTAGTAGCGGTCGACGTCGATGTTGGTGAAGAGCGAGATGAAGGCGGCCACGCAGACCAGGATGGCCCAGTACCACTGCCAGCGGCGGCCGATGGGCCGGAAGCGCTTCTCGGACGGCAGAAACAGGCGGCCGTGCTTGCGCAGGTTCATCATGATGAAGAAGAGCGCCACGGCGTAGCCGACGGCAAAGCCGATGCCGATCTTGGCGCGCGCCCCGATGGGGTCGACGGGCGAGTAGCACGAGGTCGCGTTGATGAAGGTGCCGTTGGGGAAGAGCAGCTTGGGCGTGTAGGGCGCAAAGGTCAGGAAGCAGCTCGAGCCGTTGGACAGCGTGCCGTTGCTGAAGAGCGTGTAGTTCCAGAAGTCGAGCGCCGTGAGGTTGAAGTGGACGCCGGCCACGAGGGTGTCGGAGGCGTTGCTGCCGCCGGGGAAGGCGATGATATCGCGGGCGTCGAAGACATTGCCCATGGCGGCGGTAGGGGAGACGGGGAGGAGGGGAGACGAGGAGGGGGGAGACGGGTGGGAGTTGTGGACGAGGTCGCGACGAGGTCGCTGTTCAGACCATGCCTTGGCAGCGCGTGGACCTGCTAATCGTTTAATCGCATACAGTCGTTCCGGTCGAAAGTGAAGCTATTCGCAATTGGTGCGAATGGGGGCGTCTGGTAACCTCAATCGAAACAGGCAATGAACCTGCCAAGCACGTCCCAGCTGAGATGGATGGAGAGCAGAAACAGAAAACAAAAAGGATATCCAAACAATCGACGAAAAGAAGAACAAAAAGGGAGACAGAGACAAGAAAGAATGAAAAGCAAACGGCAAAGAAACGGCAAGGCGCGGGCGTTGGCTGTCAGCCACTGGCGCGTGTTGTGTTATTTTTTACTGGGGCCGCTTGCTAAGTATGCCGGAGCCTGTCTCGCCCTTCGCTCTTTCCCAGTCGACGCAAACACACCAAGGACATACAGTAACGGCACGCAGCGCTAGCAAGCCTTCTAGGCGTATTACAAGCCTGCTGGAGTGGGCGTCGCAGTGGCGGAGAAAGATTTTCCAGCGGTGGTGGGGCATTGAGGTTTAGGTGCCGAGTGTCCGGGCGCGAACAGCGGGAAGGAGCGATTTGCTGGAGCGATTTGCTGGAGCGATTTGCTGGAGCGATTTGCTGGAGCGATTTATTGCAGGCAGGTACGAGTGAGCGATTAACAGCGCCCTGGCAACAGCGTGCGGATAGCCCGGGTCAGCAAACCTCCCAGCCAATTTCGCAGCAACAACACTCCAAGACACCGTACCCAGGCACGGCAGGTAGGCTTCTGGGAAATAAGTGCCAACATGCCCATTGCCTGGCCCTTCGCAATACCTGGCAGTATATGATCGACTGCTTGTTTACTAAGTCCGCGGATTGCCCGGAATGCGAAATACGAGTGCCAGCGGGAAGGAGCGACACCATCGCGCGGCGTAAAGAGGCTAAGAACCCAAGAGCCAAGAGGCCAAGAAAGAAAGAGCGAGTCGCGAGTCAGTGCGTGCCTGCACTGTCTTCACAATGGCTATCGTTCATACGACGTACGCATTCGTTGACTGTCGCTTTGAAACTTGAATCATATGCTTGTTTCCACCGAAATGAGACCCATCGCAGCCAATGCCTGTTGCTTCCTTGACGTTGCAAATGCCTCACAAGCTGTCAATTTCGACTCCTCAGTTTCTCGGGTCATGTTCCACAGCCTTCGTCAGCCGCCAGATATTTTTCTTATCGGGCTTATCGTCGCTCACAAACCACATTCTCCAGCCACATTTATGCAACCCACTAGTGTCGTCCTCCGCGTCATCGGCAAACGGCAGCCCCGTCAAAATCAAGGCCCCGCCATTGGCTGCAGCCTGCCTCGGTTTTATGGGTCCGTAAATCAAAGTCCAGTGCTGTCTCCAATTGATTGACCGAATTGGCCCTGGGCGGCAGCCTCATTTGGCTTCCCACCTCCTACGACCCTCCGCCCCCCAAAATGGCCGAACCCGACGACCAGCCGTCGTACATCGACTACGAGACCTTCCTCGCGCCCGACTTTGACGCGGCCGGCTTCGCCAACGCGCTGGTGCTGTCGACCAACGACCCCAACGATGCGCCCCTCGACCTGGCCACGCCGCTGTCGCGCGTCCTCTTTGACATCCAGGAGATCGACTCGCACATCGACCTGCTGACCGCGCGGTCGGCCGTGCCGCTGCTGGCGCACACCAAGAACCAGACGCAGACGAGCACGCGCATTGTCGCCGAGCTCGAGCCGCAGCTGGCGTCCCTCAACGAGACGTACCGCCAGCTCGAGACCAAGGTGATCCAGAAGCACGCCGAGGCGGACGAGGTGCGCCAGGTGGCATCACGGCTCTGGGAGACGCTGCGGTTGGGCCGGTCGGTGGGGCGCTGCCTGCAGCTGGGGCGCCAGCTGGAGGTGCAGAACGCGGAGCTGGGTGACAAGGACAAGGAGGACCACCGGGCGCTGGTGCGGTGTGCCCACACGATCCTGTCGCTGCGCGAGGTCCTGCAGCAGAGGGCGCCGGGCGACGAGGGCCACGGGCTGGACCGCGTGGACGCCATCCGCAGCCTGCAGGACACGGTCATCGCGCCCATCGAGAAGACGGTGCGCGAGACGGCCGAGCGCATCGTCCGCGAGTTCGCGCTGGGCGCGACCACGACCCAGCACGACATGACATTTGCGCAGTCGGAGGAAGCCAAGGCGCGCACCGTCTCGGCCCTCGTCGCGCTCTACCTCGTGTCGCCGACACCGCTGGGCACTGCTGCGGCATGGACCCCGGCCACGATGCTGCAGGCCCTCGAGCTGTACCTGCGGGCGGCCCTCCAGAGCAGCCTGGCCGCCCTGTCCCGCTCGCTGGCGGCGCTGCCGACCTTGGAGCGCTCGCTCGCCGAAGTCAGCGCGCGGTGCCAAAACATTGTGGCCCTCGAGCAGCTGCTCGTGTCCACCAAGGCACCGGCACACCCTCTCAGGCATGTGCTGAGCACCACCTCGACCGCCCAACAGCCCTCCGAGACCCTTCTTCAACCCCTCTTGGCCAAGCTCGAGACGGGCTCGCTGCCCGCGTACTTTTGGCGCACGCTCGCCGGCCACCTGTCGCCACGCGTGCAGGACATTGTCACGCGCGGCGGCGTGGCGGCGCGGACGCTGCGCAGCAACAGGCAAGGCGTGGCCGAGTCGATCCGGGCGTGTGTTCTCAGGGGCATGCAGACGTCGGGCGCGTCAGGGGGTGCTACGACAAAGGAGAACGGGACGACGAACGGCGCTGGGAAGACGGCGACCAAGAGCAGCACCTCGGGCGGCGGTACCAGCGGAAACTGGGAGCGGGAGATTGCCGTCATGGTCGGCAGCGTGGTCAACCATCTGCGGTGAGGAGAGGAGGGCGAAACAACCGCACAAAAGGGGGCGCACAGCACATGTACGAGCACATGTACGAGCACATGTACGAGTATATATATGACCGGCAGGCGTTTCAAAGTCTGCTCATGCAAAATACCACGATGACATGACAATACCATGATACTCCGGACCTGTTTGTCTGCTTGCGTACGACGTCTGATAGCTGTCCGACACACTCTATGTACGGCGCATTGGTCTTCAGTGGGTACTGACACTCAACACCGAGAATTCCCCGCGCCCAGTTGGCCACACGATTGGCCGGTTGTCGACTGGGTTTGCTGCATCGTGAGCCAAATTTGCCCTATATGGACTCACGGGTGCGCATTGTTTATAAATCGGCTCTTGGCTGGGAATTGGAGTGGCTGTGAGTCACGGATGAGCCGTCTTGTGTCGTGAGCCAATTCAACCAATTCAGAGCCAATTCGGGGTTTTGGAGGGAAGACCGGGCACAAAGGGTCCAGAAGCACCGTGCTCGGCGCTATTCCTAGCGAGCGCCCCACTTGGCCAGCCGCGACCTGCGATTTTTGTGTGCTGTGCGCTGTGGGCGATGGACGTCTTTTGCTCTGCTTGCCACTTCTGACTTTGGGCACGAGAGCATCTTTCAACAAGACTTTGCTTCGGTGTACTCTCTCGTCCCGTTGTCCTCCGTTTCCTTTCGCTCTTCCTCGTCCATCTGCGCAACTCACTCCTCTCTTCAGCTGACCTCGACCTCTCCATCTCTCGACCACTCGACCTCTCAACCTCCCGATCTCCTCCACCTCCTACACCCCTCCACCTCTCCCTCCCTCCTTTCACCATGTCCAAAGCGCACTACCTCACGCTGTCGTGCCCCGACAAGCCCGGCATCGTGCATGCCGTCACCGGCGTCCTGGCCGCGCACAACCTCAACGTGCTCGACCTGCAGCAGTTCTCCGACCGCGACTCCGAGACGTTCTTCATGCGCGTCCACTTTGGCCCCTCCGCGTCCGAGTCCACGGCGTTCCTGACGGAGCCCTTTGACAAGCTCGCCGCCGACTTCGACATGAAGTACGACATCCGCCCCGTCGACCGCAAGATGCGCATGCTCATCATGATGTCCAAGATCGGCCACTGCCTCAACGACCTGCTGTTCCGCGTCAAGACGGGCCAGCTGCGCGCCGACGTGCCCCTCGTCGTGTCGAACCACCCGGACTTTGGCGACCTGGTGCGGTCCTACGGCATCGAGTTCGTCCACCTGCCCGTCACCAAGGACACGAAAGCCGCCCAGGAGGCGCGCATCCTGGAGCTGGCCAAGGAGCACGACGTCGAGCTGATTGTGCTGGCCCGCTACATGCAGGTCCTGTCGCCGACGCTCTGCACGGCCATGTCGGGCCGCATCATCAACATCCACCACTCTTTTCTGCCCAGCTTCAAGGGCGCCAAGCCCTACCACCAGGCCTACGACCGCGGCGTCAAGATCATCGGCGCCACGGCGCACTTTGTGACGGCCGACCTCGACGAGGGCCCCATTATCGAGCAGGACGTGGCGCGCGTCGACCACAGCATGAGCGCCAAGGCGCTGGTGGACGAGGGCTCGAATGTCGAGAGCCGCGTGCTGGCGGCGGCCGTCAAGGGCTACGCGGAGCGCAAGGTCTTTTTGAACGGCACCAAGACGGTGGTGTTCAACTAGAGGACACCGTTGTTTTAGAAGATGTAAAATTCAAAATATATAGAGAAAAGCATACAGAATGGAGCTTGATTTGACAGAGTACTGTTGCGAAGTTACTTTTAAGATGGATGTTGTTGAGTGTCGGGATGGTAGGCGGACCGGGCGGGTAGTTCGGATTGCAGACATCATCATTGCCTTGTTCGCATCCAAACCTCGCGGCCTCAAAGCAGTCGATGGATCGGACCCATGTGACACCATCCGTTCGGTGCATTCCCCTGAACAAGCGCACCGATGATGGCTGGCAGCACACGAGTACGGACCGCAAAGACTGCGACGGCCGTGGGCGAGGAGACCTGTTGTGGTGGTGCTTGAGGATGTTGTCGATGGCATAACGCTCGCTGAAGCTATTATCAGCAGCGTTTCTGCTCAATTGCCTTCGTGGAAGAGAGGAAGAGGCTAACGCGTCGGCGTATATGGGATATAGCGATTGCCCCCCCGGCCAGAGACAAGAGTTCCGTGTCGAAAGGAAGGAGCGACGAGCGCGGTGTCCAAGGGGTTATCGAGTCATTGGTGTCGGTTCTGTTCTTGAAACCTCTCAACCTACGGTCTTTCAAAATCATAGCCTGGCTAGAGCTTGAGATAGTCTAAAAAGGATCGAGGCGAATTGCAAGACTAAATAACACTCTTGAGCGATCTTACAAAAGACACAATGCATCCAGAATGGCACGATGAATGGTGGTGCTGTGTTATCATGTTCCTTCCGTTTTAGGCAATCGTAGAAATAAACAGCGCTGTAAGAGGATTCTGCCGTCGCCCACCGCCTAGCGGTCACTTCAGGGGCATTGCTTGTTGCCAATGGCGTTTCGAATTGTGTGACTCTGTGACCTTCATAACCCTACTCGTCACAACGCCAGATTATGATACACTAGGCTTCTTTGCATCATTTCTTGCGCGGCTGCATGGTACGGTAACTTGCAGTTGAGCTCACGAGAATGCGAGTTTCCTGGATATCGATTCGATGCCCGCCAATTAACGACATGGTCAACCCAGGCTACGGCATAAAGTCAACGTCATCGACATCTACAGGTCAATGTCACATGAGAGTGCAACACGGGAAAGATCATGGTTCGTAATGCTTATTTTGATCTAGGAACAACAAAATATACTGACACAACTACACTCTACACTCTTGCCCGCCAACCGAGACCCGTGCTCCGGCCCAGCGACACCTTGGCGCACACGATGAAGAACATGCCGATCAGCAGCACGGCGCCGGTAAAGAGCTGGGCGCCGAGGTAGCGTCCCTTGTCGGCGGTGATGAGGGCGCCGGCAATGGGCGGGCCGGTCAGGGTGGCGATGCTGTTGATGGTGAAGACCATGCCGATGCGGACGCCGGACTTGGAGAGGTCGCGGGTGTTGAGGCTGGTGAGGCCGGCCGGGAAGAGGGACTGGATGCCGCCGGCGGCGATGCCGTAGAAGACGCTCCAGACATAGAGGCCGACGGTGCCGTGGACGGCGATCCAGGAGAAGCCGGCGACGGCGGCGTAGAGGGCGAAGACGGCAAACATGTTGATGCTGCCGACGCGGTCGGCGACGTAGTTGGGGAGGAGGCGGCCGATGGCGCCGACGCCGTTGACGACGAGGAGCAGGTTGAGGGAGTCGATGTAGGAGAGGCCGATGATGTCGCGGGAGTAGGAGGCGATGTAGAAGAAGGCGATGTAGACGGACCAGAAGCACTGGGGGGAGTGTTAGCAGCGGGAAAAGCGAGTGAACGAAGTGAGCGAGGACAAGAAAAGAAAAGCGAGTGAACGAAGTGAGCGAGGACAAGAAAAGGAAAGCGAGTGAACGAAGTGAGCGAGGACAAGAAAAGAAAAGCGAGTGAACGAAGTGAGCGAGGACCAAAAAAAAAAGAAAACAAGAAAGAAAAGCGAGTGGACGTACAAAGAAGCTGCCCGCCGCGTAAAAGGCATACTCGGGGTCCCGGAAGGCCGACCACTCGACGAGCTGGCCGGCCCGGCGCGGCGGTAGGCGCGTGCGCAGGCCGACACAGGCGACGGCCAGGGTGGTCAGCTGGACAAAGCCGATGACGCGCATGGTCCAGGGGAAGCCGACGGCCGGCAGCAGCTGGCGGACGATGGAGGGGAAGACGAGGCCGCCGGTGGCGCTGCCGGTGGCGGCGATGCCGAGGGCGAGCGAGCGCCGGGAGCTGAAATAGGTGCTGACGGTGGCGAGGGCCGGGCAGAAGATGCAGCCGTTGCCGAGGCCCATGGCGACGCCCTGCGACAGGAAGAGCTGCCAGTACTGGGTGGCCTGGGCGGTGGTGAAGATGCCGACGAGCTGCAGGACGGTGCCGACGACGAGCAGGTGCTTGAAGTAGCCGGCGTCGGTTAGGCGGCCGGTGAAGGTGCCGATGAAGAAGAGCAGGAAGATCTGGAACGAGCCGATCCAGGCAATGTCCGAGGGCGCGCGGCCGAGCAGGCGCGTGTAGTAGGTCTGGAACGAGCCAAACGAGTTGATGACGCCCCAGGTGTCCATGATGACGAGGTGCGTGCAGGCGACGGCGACCCAGGCCTGCACGCCGCCGTCCGGGGGCGGGCCCGGGTCGAAGTGCTTGGAGCGCATGGTGCTGGCGCGGCTGCGGACGCGCGCCAGCAGGCCGCCTGGTGGGCTGCCCGGCTGGCCTTCCCCGGGCTGTTTCTCGCTGCCGAGGCCGTTCGAGGCAGGACCGGGTACCATGCCATCGTCGCCGGCTCGCAATGCCGCCACATTGTCAGTCTCTTTGTCTGCGATGTCCTCGGCGTCGTCGTCGGCTGATGGGAGGCCCTTCTCTTCGTCCACGACGTCGGATCGTGCATTGCGCTTCATGTCAGTCTGCTCGTCGTGCTTTGTGCTGGACGACGACGAGATTGTGGTGCTGTCTCTGTGTGGTGAGCCGTGTTGCCCGTCCAGTTTGTCCTGGCTGCTAGACCGCGGCGCCATTATGCCGACGGATGCCGTTCCGGGCCGGTTTGGGCCGTTGAGCTGCCGTGTGTCGCCTTGCCGTTGATTTGGGAGGTTGGGATGAATTGGGTTGCAAATTGTTGATCGTGGGAGGTACTCCTGAAGGACGACAACAAAATTGTGAAATATTAGGATCCTGGCAAAATCGACAGGAACGAAGGTGAGATGGGCCGAAAAGGCAAATCGTTAGACAAGACACGGTGGAAAGGAGAGGGCCGAAGTCGCTATGCAAAAGCTAAATGCAGGCTGGAGTACCAAAAGCAAAGGAGTGGGCAGGTGCAGGTGTTTTGCAACTGGAAAGAGATTGCGAGGGCATCTCCACGGCTGCCGTCATGCTGTGCAGACTCGGCATTTCTGTGTTGATGTGTCAACGATTCGTCGCAGGGCGTACCGAAATGGCCCCCGGATTTCTTTATTTCCTCGTTCTTTTCTACTTCGTATGTGCCTTCCTTTTCGGTCCTCTTCTTGTCGGCTTCTTTGCCACGCTTCCACACCCACGCCTGCAGCCGTACGAAGTACTTTGTAGGCTAGCGTCGTGGTGGTTGTGGAGAAAAACGAGGAGTCGGGATAAGGGTTGCGAGGAGACGAGGAGACGGCGATGGATGGAAAGTAGCGTCCGGGAGAGAAAGGCCAACAAATAAAGTTTTGATAAGGGGACGGATGTGATGGATGGAGAGAAAGAAATCAAACGGCCAAGACCATCGCAGGGAAAGACAGATTCAACTGAACGAAGAGTCAGATACAAGAGAACCGAGGCCCAAGGATAACCTGGAAATGTTCAACCAAAGGTGCATCGATACCCTGAAGGTCAACAGAAACTGTCCCGAGATTTTCTGGCACGGTTTGTCGACATACGGAGTACTTCTCCTTTCATCGCCCGGGATCTTGGGCATATCCCGAGTCATACGATGGGACCTCAAACTTTATGTATTTCCGTGTTTATCGGTGGGTCTGCGAGCGACGCCAACCGCTGTGTTGCCTCAATCGCTGGGAGGCACGACCAAACACAGTTCAGTCACAACAAGAAAGAAAGTGGCCATTCCAGACGGCGTCCCCACTGCAGAACTCGGCAACTCGCTGTGACTGAAAGACCGATCGTGTCTACCAGTGCGCGTGCCTCCAAAGTATGCTTGCACTAGTCAGGTTCCGAGCTTAGATTGGTATTAGTCTCTTGCCTGCGAGAAAAAGGCCCATGCGAACGAAGAACGCGGACGCCGTAGTGTGGTGAGGATTTATTTCCGCTGCTACGTCCGTTTATATGGATTCGTTGGGGTCCAAGGAACTCCACCGTAGACTGGCATTATGCAGCGCACGTTGTATTGTTCATCTGTGAAGACCATAGTCAGTGTTATCGTGCAGATAAAGGACAACGGGAAAGGCTGGAACCAAATGACTTCAAATGAAGCCGGCATGAATCGCTGGGCATTCGGGGCGGACATGAGCAATCAGAGAGCGGCAAAAGCCGAAACGGCCCCAAACCACGGCACGCTCTCACGCCGACGCCAGAATTGCGGATAGCCCAAAGCAGCAGTTGCATCCGTCCGCCGCTGCGAGGCCACTGGGCGGCTTGCACGCTGTAGCCCCCGTGAGCCGAGATCGGATGGAACCCCAGGGGAGGTCGGGCCAATGCTGTTTTCCGTGCCGAGAAAAGCACACCAGGAGCACATCGACAGCATGAAGATCGTGGAGCAATGTCGTGCGGAGTACAACGTTGACGGTTCAGAGAGGATCGCCAGTTCGCCGATCATCGCGGAGACAGTTTCTAAGACGGCAAGTTGACTCGAGATTGCCGGATGGCTAGGTCCAACAGACAGGCGATCGATGCACCGCCATATCCACCGTCCGGATGGATAACAGAGACCGCCATGACACAGACGGCAAGGTTGTCGACAGTAAACAAAGTAAAGACAACATTCTATTACGCGCAGGACGCGAACGTACAAATAAAAACAATCAGATGACACCCCCCCCTCCAACGGCTTGCTACCGAAACCTCATCGGCCCTCGGCCTGGCTCGGGTATGCTGGCAGCACTCTTCACCATCCGACAAACATGGATGACAGACAAACCCAGCGGTTGACCGATATACCGCGACTGACGAAAGAAATAAGAAAGATGGAAATAAGCAACAGAAAACATGATGCATCAACGACCGCAAAATAAAACCTCGTGCCTTTTCTCGGCACACATGAACAGCCACAGCGTAGACCACTCAGTCCGTCGCGTGGTGCCAGAACGGGACTGCCTTCTTGGCGGCCTCCCCTCCAATCGTCTTGTCGCTCGTCTCAATCACGGCGCAGAAAGGCGAACCGCCGCAGACACGAGCAACACTCAAATCGTCCGACCACCACATGCTGTCACGGCCGCCAGCCGCGCCCTCCGGCTCGAGATCAACGGTAAACGACGACAGGTTGGCAAAGTCGTCGGTGGTGTCAAAGACGACCGGATACAGCGTGTTGCCCGCCGTCTTGGTAGCTGGCGGAACAACAAACACGTGCGAGCCCGATGCCACCTCCTCGCCTCCCGCCAGCCGGAAACCTGTGACGTTGAAGCGGCACGGTGCGTCGGTCGCGTCGCACCCCAGGTTCCAGGACACCAGATTGAACCGCGAGCAGCCGTCGGCCGCACCGATCTTGGCCACGCCGTTGGCAATGCCGTTGCGTGTGATGGGCGGCAGGCTGAATCGAAGCATGGCAGGCATGGAGGATGGGACGAAACGGCTGCTGGGTGAGTAGACCACCCGCTCAAAGCCACCGCTAAACTGCATGCCTTGGTCAGGGTTGGCAAAGCCCAGGGTATTGGGAGACAACAAACTCTCCTCGTGAATCACGGCGTCGTCAAACTAGGCGGCGCGAAACAGTTAGCAAGGGGTGAAGTAATGACCGCCAATATAAGGGGAGGTACTCACGTTCAGAACGATGCGGGCATCATTGGGGTTTCGATTGCACGCGGCGTCTCTGACGTGGACTCCGTGGGTAGGACTGGCAGTACCCATGCTGACATGAGTACTTGTCGCATTGGCAAAGGGTCCATGCCCGGTTGGATGAACTACACCAGTGCCAATGGCAGTGCCAGTGCCGGTGGCGAACGTTGTGACGTTGTGGTGATGAGGGCCACCGACGGCCAGGGTTGTGTGCGCCTTAGGGATAGTCGAGGCAGCACCAGTAGCAGTGTGCACCTCTGTGAATGTCTTGGTCTCCGTGACGATAATGACACCTGAGAAAGTAGATGATGTGACGACACCGGATGGCTGCGGTGACGAGGCACGGGGAAATGGAACGCTACCCGTGGCAGTCGGACCAGCCGTTGGGCCAGAGGGGAGCGACGCCGACGCCGACGACGGGACACCCCCTGAGCTGACTTGAGGCGTAGGACGCACTGTCGTGAGTGTCACCGTCTGGCTGGCGCGGCCCGGCCCACCAGGCAGTGTGTAGGTCACTGTAATGGCATCCGATCCAGAGGGGATAGAAGGGGTCGCCTCGGTAGCACATGAGGTGGTCTTGGTGCCGTTGATGGTAAGCGTGACCTTGGTCGACAGAGTGACGGTCAGCGTCTCCGGGAAACCAGTGGCCTCCGGTGTGGGAGTCGGTTCACAAGATGTCGATGTGTCAGAGGTGGTAGTGGTAGAGCATGACTCGGTGGCCGTTTCCGACGCACGTGAGGACTGGTCGATTGTGCTGGATACCACCGGTACGTCTGTCGATGTCGGCGGTGAAGGTAGTGTGAGAGTAAAGCTGGCAGTGACCATGGGGCCTGTATGCGTGGGCAGGATGGGCATGAAAAAGGTGCTTGTCGGCAAAGTAAGCGTGAACGTGGCTGTGATCATGGACTTGAGCAGCTTCATCTGGCCCGGCCTGGTGGACACCGCAGAGTTGGGAGCAATCACGGGTCCAACGCCGCTCTGTGGTCCGTCCAAATGGGAGAAGATGGAACGCATCGCACTTCCCAGCGACGAAGCAGACGCGGCCGAGCGGGACAGCTTTGAGACAACAGACGAGTCCAGGGACAGAGACGCCGATGGAAGTGGCGTCGCAAGAGGTGAGCTGATGATTGCACTCTCCGTGATAATGAACGTGTGAACAATTGTAGTGAACCCAGTCCCGAACGGCACTGTTGCGGTCGCGGTGACTGTGCTCAACGTGGAGGACGCAGAAGCGGGCGAGGCAGAAGAAGGGGCAACTGTAGCAGTGGCCGAGGGGTGGGGGATGGGGACAGTAAAGCTCTTGACGACAACAGTAAAGGACGGAGCAGGGCCAGGTCCGATGGATCCGTAGGGAGGCACCTCGGATGAGGAGGCCGGAGACTGGTTCCAGTCGTCGGACGAGCTTGCAGAAGCAGCTCCAGATGCAGAGGTCGAGCTAGCACTTGTGGCAAACGGAGACCAGGAGCTGGTGCCAAAGTCAATGGAGAAGGATCCCATGACGAGGTCTTGGCTGGCGGAAGAGGCCGGCACGAATGGGTAGGTGCTCTGCTCGGGGCTCACAGAAGCCACGGAGTTCACTGAGCGGGCGGCATTGCTGGAAAGTGTCAGTTTTTGTGATCTTGATACATGTTGTTCAGAAAAGACGAACCCAAATGGAGCTGCCATGACGGTGGGGAGCATTCCTGCAGCTGCCAGTGCAGCCATCTTCGTGGTGAGCCGCATAATGTCGAGGTTGAGTCGATATTGGCTGAGTACAGGGTGTACTAGTATGGATCGGAGGCAGGGCGAGTACGGTGTATGAGAGGTGAGGGGTGGTGAGAGAGAAAGGAGGTAAGGAACGGCGATGGTGAGAACAGAGAGAAGAGAGAGAAGGGGGGTAGAAAGGGGCAGAAAAAGAGGCGAAAACAAAAGGTCGAAAAGAAGAAAGAGCAGGAATATTTCCTAGTACGCGCAGGCGCTTCCGGTCAGGCGCGCCTGCCGTCGTGTGTGACGCGCCCGAGCGTGTCGAGTGGTAAAAATTGCCAGATGTGGGAGGGACGATGAAGAGACATCGCTGCGATGGGCAGACAGATACGGAAGGCACGCGCTGGACACGGTTGGGTACACACCGACGAGCGCGACCGCGATGCCCATCCCGATTAGGAAGGGCCATCTTCTTGGGGGCAAAGAAGAGGCGCTTCACATATGTCACATAACGAGACGCCATGGGGAGTCGTGATGATAGCAAGAAAACGAGTGAAGGATCTCATAAGAGGCGCGCGGTGTATGGAGAGGCTGTAAGTGTACGAATAAAGAAGATACAAGAAGAGAACAGGCAATCCCAAAGCGACATATGATCCAGTCCAGTCTATTCGCAAATATCAAATCAAGCAGAGTCGACGCGCATCGCCCGCCTCATACCGGGTTGTCCTCATAGTGTGGCGGATCGTCTTCGGCCGCGACAACGGCCCCGTCACCGTCGCCCGCACCAGGCACAACACGGCCGTCGCCCAGTCCCTCGGCCTGCCGCCGCCGGCCCTCCAGCTCGGCCGCCCACAGCGCCGACCCGGCGGCGGAGGTCAGCAGGAAGAAAAAGGACAGCACGGGCACGAGCTCGAGCAGCATGGCCACGGTGCCGAACCACAGGTAGTCCCAGCCGCGGCGCGAGATCTCGGCGTTGCGCTCCTTGCGCGTGAGGCCGCGCAGCTTGTACCAGCGGTAGTGCGACAGGCGGCCCAGGCGCGAGCCGGTGATGAGGATGAAGGCGGGGGTGCCGACGAGGGGCACGAGGTTGAGCGGCAGGCACACGATGAGCTCGACGATCTGGACGAGGCTCCAGGGCTGGTAGGCGGCGGCCACGGTGGGCTTGCCGAGCATGCGGACGGCGGTCGGGGCGGTCGGGTCGACGAGGCGGTGGGGGGCGACGAGGTCGGTGTAGCCGGTCTTGATGAGGGTGGCGTCGAAGACGTCGACGCGGGCCTCGTCGACGAAGAAGCCCTCAAAGAGGCCCTGCGTGATGACGAGCCCTTCGCCGAGGACCAGAAAGACGGCGTTGACCCAGGCGCCCCAGCCGTGGAAGATGGCGAGGAAGGCGAACTGGGGCAGGAAGGCGAAGGTGAAGAGGATCAGGTAGACGAGAAAGGAGATGAGGGCGAGCGGCAGCAGGCGGCCGGCGAAGAGCGGGTGGAATTCGCGGTGGCGGCCGAAATAGTAGATGCCGCGGATCGGGAACGAGGCGGCATGGCTGGCGCGCCGCAGGTAGCCGCCTGCGCGATGGAACGGCGGAGGCGCCGAGACGGTCCAGCGGTCGTCCGGCATGGCTGTCGGTGTGTGGTTGTCGGGAGGCTTGATGGTCGTTGGAAGGGGGTATCGGAGAGATGTGGTGAATGTGGAGAGGTGGAGGACTGAAGACGTGTGGGTGAAGTGTGGGTGATGTACTGGGGATGTTTTTGGAGAAGCTTGGGCGGGACCAGTGCTGTAGGACGCGCCGTCACAAGCCTGGAATGCGGGGCCATAGCTGTAATGATGACGAAATGCCTAGCTGCCTTACTAATACTGGTACCACCACAGCGCTTTTGGCATCAAGGAGTACCTGTCAGCTGCATCCAACTCCAACACTGAAATGTCGAGATGTCCAGTCGTCCGTCGCCTCTGGCCTGGACGCCACCACAGCTGTCAGGACACGCCGCAGTGACGGCAGCGGATGCAGCCACGTTGATTGGCGTGCCTGCCGCTGCCGTTCCCGTCCCGGCAGTGCCTGACTTGGTTTCTAACTACCACCTCCATCGATGCCATAGACGCGCCATTCGCCATGGCCAGACGCGCTGCCGTGTGCATCTGCGACGGATCACCGTCGGCAGCGTCACTCGGTCTCTGCACGGAACTGTGTCATGATGTTCGCTGGCGTCGTCGTCCGCCGTGCCCTCGAAGCTGGACGCATTTTATGGTGTTGCAATTGCCTGCGCCCGCAAAGGAGCGGTCCGAGCGGCAACCCTTTTTGGCTCCAGATCCCGAGTCAATAAGACCCTGCCACTCGCACAGGTTTCAGCCTGTTTTATCCCTTCTCTCCTTGCACTCACTCGCCCCGTATTACGGGAGCACTAGAACGACACAGAGTGGGAGCTAACGAAGCCCAATAAAGCAAGGAACGGCGAAGTACGTTCTCCGGACGCCGTATACGATATGTGTCGTACTTTCGTATGTACTCGTCCCATACTAACGGGGTTTGCTGAGCAGGTGAGAGCGGACTGGACAACATGTCCGGGCTTCATTGCTACAGTCCATTTTCGCGGCAGTCCACTCGAGCGTGCGACCTGAAACATTGAAACATAAAACGCTGGGAGGTCTCAACCCGAACAGGGCACATGCACGGCTTCTTCTTCTGTACAAAGTAATTTACTTGATTTGATTTTGATTTTGGTTGTTGTTTACTGTCTTGTTTAGCATCGTCTTGCCTCGAGTTATTCACGACATCCCCCTCACCATGGCCCACATGTGGCTTGTCGCCTTCCTGGCCATTTTTGGCGCCTGGTTCGTGTCGTCAGCACACCGTTTGTATGCCAACTACCGCAATGCCGTCCGCAGCGGCTTCCCCGTGGTGCTGTGCCCCGTCAACACGCAAAACCCGCTGTACATGGCCCTGAACGCGGTGCTCCGGCCAATGCTCAAGCGCATGCTGCCGACCGCCGTCTACGACCGCTGGCACCCGGCGACGTACGGCTGGGAATTCCGCGACCGCCACGGCTTCCACGACCGCGTGGGCCCCGTCTTTTTGCTGGTAACGACGGGCACCAACGAGCTGTGGTGCGCCGACCCGGCGCTCGCCCAGATTCTGCTGGCGCGCCGCAAGGACTTTGTGATGCTGCCCGAGGCCAAGCTGATCATGAGCATGCTGGGCAACAACATGATTGCGTCGGACGGCGAGACGTGGGCGCAGCAGCGCCGGCTGATTGCGCCCAACCTCAACGAGCGCATCACCAACCTCAACGAGCGCATCAGCGCCGTCGTGTGGAAGGAGAGCATGGCGCAGGCGAACCAAATGGCCGACTTTATGCTGGCCCCGCCCGAGGACGGCCGTGCATCGACGGCGTACAGGACGCCAAAGACATCGCAGACGGTGGCGAGCCTGCGCGCGATTGCCATCAACGTGCTCGGCCAGGTGGGCTACGGCCAGCCCAAGCCGTTCCAGCCGATGGAGCTGCCGCGGGACCCCGAGGCGCCCATGGCGTACATCGACGCCATCGGCCTCGTGGCGGAGCTGTTGGCCGCGGCCGCCATCTTTCCGAACCGACTGCTGGCGCTGCCCTTCATGCCCAAGGTCGCGCAGACACTGGCCGCCGCCATGCGCAAACTGCCCGCCCTCACCCAAGCCATGCTGGACGAAGAGCGGCAGCGGCAGAAGGCGCGCAAAGTCGAGCCGGACAGCAGCAGCGGTCCGCGTGAGACGATCATGGGCCTGTTGGTGCGGCTGTCGGACCAGGCACTGGACAAGGCCGCTGCCGGCGGCGCGGACAAGACGGCCGCGACCGCCGACCCCCACGGCGCGCTCGGCCTCACGGAAGACGAGATTGCCGGCAACCTGTTCCTGGTCACGGGCGCCGGCTTCGACACCACGGCCAACACCATGTCCTACGCCGCCATGCTGCTGGCCATCTACCCCGAGAAACAGGCCTGGGTGCAGGCGGAGCTGGACCGTGTCTTTGGGGGACCCTCCACGGGCCTGTCGACAGGCGAACGCACCGACCGCCTCGCCGCCCTCGACTACACGACCGTCTACCCGCAGCTGGCCCGCTGTCTCGCCTTCATGCTCGAGACGCTGCGGCTGTACCCGGCCGTGCTGCACGTGTCCCGCGGCCTCCGCATCGACGACGAACGCAGCGCAGCGTCCGCCTCGGCGCCGTCGCAGGCGACGATCACCGTGCACAACACCACCCACCACCTCGCCGGCCGCTACAACGTCTTTGTCAACAACATGGCTCTCCACACGGCGCCGGCCACCTGGGGCGCCGACGCCGACGCGTTCCGGCCCGAGCGCTGGATTGCCGTCGACGCGGCGACCGGCCAGGAATCCGTCAAGACGCCGCCGCGCGGCACCTTCTCCCCCTGGTCCGGCGGCCCCCGCGTCTGCCCCGGCCAGAAAATGTCCCAGGTCGAGTTCGTCGTCGTCATGGCCACGCTGCTGTGGCGCTGCTCGGTGCGGGCCGTGGTGCACACAGCCGACGGCGAGACGGCCGCCGACGCGCGCGCGCGGCTGCTGGCCCTGACCGACGACAGCCAGCCGCGGCTGACGCTGCAGATGAACCGGCCCGACGAAGCGGAGCTGCAATGGGTGGAGAGGTAGTGCGGGACATGGTGCGGTGGACGTGTTACGTTGAATGGATACGGAGTACAGGTCCTGGGATGTCCATTTGATGGAGTTTTGCGATTTGCGGTAGAAAGCAAACAATGTGGCCTCCAATCTCGTGTTCTCTTGGCTGATGCTTTCTGGTTGCCATTCCGGTTGCCTTTCCGGTTGTCTTTCCGGTTGCCTCTGGCTGCACGGGTTGTACTGCTGATCATCGTCGACCCCTTCCGCTTCGCCGGGTAAATCTAAACACATGGTAGTTTTAGCCGGTGATTGTCGAGCAAGAGCCGCCAAGATGGATATTTCCAATGCCCAAGAAACGGAGATGGACCCAAGGCGGCACGCATCTGGCCAAGCCCGTTTTGATATGAAGGCCAAGGTGACAGAAATAGACGAATAAACATCATTGTGTGCGGAGCATTACGTCTTCTCCGTGCTTTGTGCATCTCCACCTTCTGGAATTGCGACAATCACATGCCAAGGCGGTAAAAGGGGCCATCGTCGAGCAAAACATGGGGCTAGCAAGGACGATCGATCGGTGGCGTCCAACAGGCGATTTTGCCAGCCAGGAGATATTTCCAACTCCCGAACTCTGGGGTGTTGCTGGTCTGGGGTTCTGGGCATCTGGGGTTCTGGGCATCGGGACATCAGCATCAGGGCATCTCCATCATCATATTTAGTCAAATATACAGCAAAACAGCCGAAGAAAATGCCGCAGAAATGCTGACGAAAACGATCCCCCGTAATACAACATACATCCTTCACAGCAGCCCATTGCTTCACCATGGATGGTCATTGCGATAGCACAGCACGCCACAAGTGCTATATATATTGACGTAGCTGCCGCCATATTGCATCGTGACACATGTACGCCGTACCCCCAACGGATAAACAGGGTAAATGTTAAATCCACTTATCACGTCCATCTTGCGGAGCCGGGGGCAGACGAGCCAAGCATTGCAGATTGACTTGTACCTCTCCGGCTGCCACGCAGATGGAGATTCCGGGACCGTCGCCTAGCTGGTCGACGGCCTTGACGTTCTGCGGCCTGCCATGGAAATGTATAAAAGCCACTGGCTGACCGAGGTGTTTGTCGGGTCGGTTCTCGCCACCTCACCTCAGCACCATCTCTCGCCTACCTCTTGTATCCCTCATCTACACTCTACCCTTTTATTCACACTTGATATCGGCTCCCCTTCTCATCATGGGCATCTTCTCTGCTCTTGTCCTGGGCCTGGCGGCCGTCGCGACCGCCAACCCCATGCCCGTGGCCGGCCCGGCGCTGCCGCTGCCCGGCTCGGGCCTCGTGGGCTCGCGCACGACCGAGCAGCGCAGCACGCCGACGGGCACGGGCACCAACAACGGCTTCTTCTACTCGTTCTGGACGGACGGGCAGGGCAGCGTGACGTACAACAACGGCCCGGCCGGCGAGTACAACGTCAAGTGGAGCAACGTCAACAACTTTGTGGCGGGCAAGGGCTGGAACCCCGGCAGCCCGCGCACGGTCAACTACACGGGCACGTGGAACGGCGCCAACGTCAACTCGTACCTCAGCCTCTACGGCTGGACCAAGAGCCCGCTGGTCGAGTACTACATTGTCGAGTCGTACGGCACGTACAACCCGTCGACGGGCGGCACCAAGAAGGGCACCGTCACGAGCGACGGCGGCACGTACGACATCTACCTCAACAAGCGCGTCAACCAGCCGTCCATCTCGGGCACGGCCACGTTCGACCAGTACTGGTCGGTGCGCACGTCCCGGCGCGTCGGCGGCACCGTCACGGTCAAGAACCACTTTGACGCGTGGGCCAAGGCCGGCCTGCAGCTGGGCGCGCACGACTACCAGATCCTCGCCACCGAGGGCTACCAGAGCAGCGGCAGCGCCGACATTACCGTCAGCCAGGGCTAGATGGCGGGCAGGCAGACCGGCAGGCAGGCATGCGGGCAGGCCGACAACCAGTCGACCGGACAATCAGACGGGGTGGGCGGAAGTCGAGGTGCAAATGCTCGGAACGTACATGGCGATAAAGAAGGTGGCCTGGAGCTCGGGACATTCAATAGTAAGTGGCATTTTGTGTCGACTTGTAGATCTCAACGAATCAGCGTCACAATTTCAATATAAGAGTGAGCCTCGGTTTCTCCACGAACATTCATGACATCAGGTGAAACGTAACAAATTTACATCGTTCAGAGTATGGCACTGGCTTCTCCTTGGTAGTTGCTGCTTATTCCCCGTTGGGATCTGGCTGGCCATCCACAAGCCGTGAAGGTCTGAAATGATGAAAAAGAAGAACAAGGGGTATCAAAATTGTACAGTGACAGAATGTCTCTGTCGACATGTCGCATCACGATGCTAAACAGTCTCGCCGTAACGACTTGCCCGGTGTCTCAATAGACAGGGTGGCGAACCCATTCGCCCAGCCCGAGAGACACCATGCGGCCCAGATCCGAGGTCCCGTCTGACCGCACGACATTGTCGTCCATGTCCTGCAATACCGTGTCAATGTACTTGCCAGCGCCAGACAGGTGCAAGATGTGTCCAATGGCGCGGTGGACGGCCAGGAGGCGTGGCGATGGCGGGTCAATTGTCCTGGTGTTGGTGACAAACAAGGTCCGCGTCACGGGCAGGCCGAGCACCCTGGCCATCAGCCCGGTGGAGAAGGACTGGATGCGGTACGTGTTGTACGCGCCGGGGACAGGGTCGAAGTAGATTTCAAAGGCACCAAAGCGGGGGTGGAACCGAGTTGACAGTGTGAGCGCGTTTCGGGGTCGATCAATCTCGACGCCGTTGATGAGATGCGCCACGCCGCTGTCAAACATGTTGAGGATAGCAAGAGCCGCCTGTCGCGACGCGTCCAAGTGCCCGCCGCCGCTCGCGTCCGTGCTGGCCGACTTGGTCAATACATGTGGTAGGATGTGAGCCACTTCTAATTCGTCGAACTGCTGCGCGGTCAAGTCTGACAGCAACGCACCGTCGTCGTCGCGCGCGTCGGCGCCGTCCCTCTGCTCACGACTGGATAGCTCGGCCAGGCTAAATGCACGCGAGATCACGCAGCGATGGCGGTCTCGGATAAGACACGCGCCGCGGAGAGCAGAGACACGGTCGGGGGTGCCGACAAAGACAGGGGGGTCTGTGTCTTGCGCTCGAAGGATGGCAGAGTGAAAGGCTGGCGACGGCTGCGGCGTCCGTCGTGTGGATGCCTTTACTGGAAACGGTTAGCAAGTCGTAGGACAAAGAGAGAGCACGCAAGAGGACAATCGCAGAGCAGCGTACGCGGCAAGAAGAAGTGATCCATCAGGTAGTCGGCAAAGGCGTAAAATAGGGGTCTGAGAGCATCGAAATCCAGCGGCCCAGGTTCCTCGCTCAGGGGCAGGCCGAGCGCGTCGAAAAAGGCGCGCAGGACGGTGTCGCGAGACTCTTCCGACAAAGCATACTCGTATGTGCAGCGTATGAGGCGCGGGCGGCTGTAGGACGCGCCGGGGTTGGCAGCGCGCTGCGCATCGTCGAGGCCCTCAAAGTGCTGCGTCACACGCAGCAGCGTGTCTCTTGCGGCGGTCCGTTCTGCGACCGTGAGTGGCGGCCTTGGGGAGAAATCTAGCAGGTCCTCGAGCGACGCCTGGTGGCGGTAATGAGGTGCCGGAGACGACATTGTTGACGCAGTTGGACAGTAAGATGCAACGCAAAAGACGAGGTGCAAAGAAGGGGCTTGCTTAGACGTTGTCGACGAGGAGAGGGAAAATAGTGGAAAAGTGGGCTGGTCCTCCTCAAGTTACATCCCCAACCCCTCCAAAATCCAGCCAATCTGGTGCCTTCCGAAATAGGACCACAAGAAACCGGCTGCTCCTTCCCCCAGGGCACAGCCAAAATACACCAGGGGAGGCAACAGCGACCCAGTCCCGAGCAACCACTGAAATTGGCGATCGCGATGATGGAGCGTTGTCTACACAACGGTATGACACCAAGTGTGTCCAGATCCATGTTTTACGGAAATCCAGATTCGCGGGCGTGCCGTTCGACGTAGTGCACTAGCAGCAAGGCTTGGGATCACTACATTCGCAAGTAGACTAGCACACGGTGCAGTGCACTGTTGCGTTTCCTCTGTCGTCAACCTTGAATCAACCTACATTTATGGACCGGCCATTTTCACTGGGGAAATATTATTTCTTTTTAAAACAACATATTACGAAAACGAGGAAATAATTATGAATAAATTATCAATATTCATTTCTGTTAAAATATAAACAAATACCGAAACATACTCTCCTCTTAATCACCACCATCAATATCATTGAAATATAAAAGGAAAACAACGTTGAATAAATGTTAATTTGATGCTCTTAAATAAAGGGTCAAAATAACAGTGGGAACCTGTCCCTTTCAGTAACGAATGTTGATAGTATCGAGGACGTTCGTACATAATTACATTCTTTGTAGAACAAACACGGAAACGTCCATTCAACCCTCCAGACTCTGGTATGTGACTTCTCGCCTCTTGGCTCCTTGGTATATATATAAAGTGAATGTTCTGACGCCACTCGCCACTTGGAGACACACAACATTAACCCACGGCAGTACGCCTCAGAGAGTACCGTCTGCTTCACATCCGTCCCGCACACGTCGCTTACGACCACGTGTCCGGGCCAAAGTAGCCCTTCTCCGGCAGGTTGGGGTACAGCGCCGTCTGCCCGGCGCCGCCGTCAATGGTGGCGCCGAGGACGTCGGTGCCCCACCAGCTGAGGGTCTTGGGGTGGTACTGGACGGCGAAGAACATGATGATGCCGGAGAAGGCGACGCCGCCGGTGAGCGCGGCCGACAGCACGTAGTTGTACTTTTCCCACCAGGCGGTCTTGTTGCGGCGCAGGTAGTACATGAAAGCAAAGGAGATGTAGAGGCCGCCGGTGAAGTAGGAGAGGTTGAGGGGCGCCCAGTAGAGGAAGCCGTTGAAGACGAGGGAGGGGTGGACGTGCTTGAGCCAGGCGATGGGGGTGAAGACGAGGAGGTTGAGGGGCGCGTAGAGGGCGGCGGGCAGGACGCGCTGGACGAGGGCGCGGGCGGTGGCGCCGTAGTACTTGACGGACCACCAGACGAGGGCGAGCAGGAAGCCGAGCAGGAAGCAGTACTTGAGGGCGGGGTAGATCTGGCTGAAGATGCGGTTGGGACCGATGGCGCCCTGGAGAAAAGGTTAGCAGAAATTAAATACATGGAGGACGACACACGTGGGTCATGATACGTGGGTCATGATAGGAGGAGCCGTACCCAAATGACGGACGAGGAAAAGTAGATGCCGGAGCCGTTCTCGCAGTTAAAGTGCGAGACCTGGTCCTTGGTGCAGATGCCGGGGATGTCGTTGTCGGCAAACTGCACGACGCCGTAGGCGATGAGGGCGGTGATGATGGAGCTGATGATCTGGCCGCGGTACATGGCGCGGGGCGGGATCTTGGCGTAGAAGCCCATCTTCTGGTCGGAGATGTAGTTGTCGGCCTGGCCGTTGATGTTGTAGCCAAAGGCCTTGACGAACATGAGCGCCTCGGGGTGGCCGGGCAGCGCGTAGCCGATGATGAGCTCGGTGACGACGTTGAGGCCCTCGGTGTTGCCGGAGATGGCGTACAGGTAGGTCATGGGAATGAGGAAAACGAGGTTGAGGCCAATGACAAAGAAGATGGTCCAGACGGGCGTGTTGAGCTGCTCCCAGTGCGCCAGGATGACAATGGCAAAGATAAAGGACACGAGGAAGATGATGCTGAACCACCAGTCGGGCACCTCGGGGTAGGCGCGCAGCAGCTGGGTAAAGGGGTCGTCAAAGTCGTCATAGATAGAGTCGTCGGAGCGGAAGATGGACACCAGATGGCGGCCGGCGGCGCGCACGTCGCCCTTGGCCAGCGACACGACGGCGCCCTTGAGGCCGAGGACGGTCTGGCGCACAAAGTCGAGGCCGGCCTTGAGGCTCGACTTGTAGGCGCGCAGCAGCGGGCGCCACGAGTCGAGCAGGATGAAGACCATGGTCAGCGGGTAGAAGGCGAAGAAGGCGCCGTACAGCATGAGGTTGCCGGCGCCGTAGAAGGCGGGCGAGTAGTCGAGGTAGGCGGTCTCGTTGAAGGCGCCGGTGCCCTGCTCGACGACGCGCGAGATGTTGTACGAGTTGCCGGTGTTGTCAAAGATGCCGGACGTGTTGGGCGGCAGGTAGGCGGACCACTTGGTGTTGGAGTAGTAGAGGCCGACGATGATGAGGCCGCCGATGAGGTTGCCGGCGTACTGCTGGGCGTAGACGAAGAAGGGGTAGGCCAGCGGCAGGTAGTAGGTGCCGAGCACGTTCCAGTCGAAGGTGGGGATGGGGTTGAAGCCGAGGCCGTACGACGAGCCGGTGATCATGTTGAGGTTGAAGTTGTCGGGCTTGATCCAGGTCATCCAGGCAAAGTAGCTGAGCGCGGGGAACAGGTAGCCGGGCACCCAGAAGTAGACAAACATGGCGCTGAAGACGATGAAGAAGAACTTGTAGCGCGAGATGCGCCAGCCGTGCACGACCTCCTTGGCCTCGGGCAGCAGCAGCGCGCGGTTGAGCGCCAGCGTGGGCAGGATGTTGGGCCACAGCGCCTCGACGGGGTAGACGACGAAGCGGCGCATGAGGCCGGAAAAGCCGAGGCCCATGAGCTGCGTCGACAGCAGCAGCAGGATGCCGTAGCCGGGCGTCAGCCACTTGTCGCCGTAGTAGACGGTCTGGGTCTGGATGTTCCAGAAGCAGTAGGCGGACGTCAGGCCGACGTCGACGATGATGGTGGCCAGCATCTGCTCCTTGTACGTCCAGGGGCCCGGGTTGAGGGACACGCGCTGGCCGCGGATGGTGACGCCCCAGTCGGGCAGCACCCAGGCGAGCAGCAGGCCGCACGGGTAGAGCAGGATCTGCGCGACGGCGGACGTCAGCGAGATGGTGGGGAAGCGCGAGTTGAAGAGCGAGTTGGTGAACTGCGCGATGGCGGCCCAGAGGTAGCCGAGGAAGTGCGCGCGGAACGTCTCGCAGAGGATGGACGGGTCGTCGGTGGGCGCCGACACGGCGCGCACTTCGGGGTAGGGCGAGTAGAACTTGTTGATGGCGGCCTCGGTCTTGAGGCGCAGCTCCCAGTCGTCGGTGTCGCTGCCGGAGCCGGTGCCGACGCCTTCGCCCTCCTTGCTCGCGCCGTCGCTGTCGCTGGCGGAGGGCCCCTTGAGCAGCGCCGTGATCTTCTCGCGCTGCAGCTACGAGAAGTTGTAGTCGTACTCGTGGTCGACCAGCAGCTTCTCGAGGATGGCGCGGGCCTCGTCGACCGACAGCGTGTCGATCTTGTCCATGACAAAGGCAATGTCGTCGGCAGGCGCCAGGCCGGTGGCGTTCTCGCCCAGCTTGTCGACGAGATCGTGCACCTTCTCGTCAATGGCACGCGACGAGACGACGACGCCGTCGTCCTTCGTCTTGGCCTCGACGGGCGGCGCCTCGCCCGCACTGCCCGAGGCGGGCGAGGCCACGGGCGACAACGGCTCCAGCGGTTCCATGATCAGCGACAAGGGAGTGGATAATGTGCCGGGAAAGGGGGCAAAGGGGACGAGTGCGTTCAAGAGCCGTACACAATCATACAAAATCAACCAAAACGCATCGCACAAACGGTGCTTGCAAAATCAAAAAAGAACAAAAAGACATGCAATACTCTGCTTGGCGGGACGAGCCCGTCGCTATATAGACGTGCCCTCGACGGTTCCGCGCCATGGCCCTCGACGTGGACGGCCGCAGGGACGGTGGCGGGTTCTGAGTGCATAGATTGCAATATAGCAGAACCACACCAGTGGCCATCGCATCATTCTCGCTGATACAAGATCCCGCGGACAGAGTCACTGCATAGCTCGGTTGCGGGATTTCGTCGTCGCCTCTCGACATCGCTGCTGTGGCACGGAGGACGCTGCTCTGGTATCAACACCAGAAAACGACACTACCTTATCGTGCGTCTCATTGGTGGAGCGCTGGCCCCAACCCACCGCCAACAGCCAATCCACCTTCCCGATCGAGGAAGACTCCGCCGACTTGTACCCATTTGCATCATGTACGACATGTGGAAGAAGTGGAAATGGCCCCCGGACGGGGTCAGCTATCACTATCACGCGTATCGCGCCAGCCAAGTCGACAAAAGCGCCATTGTGGACGCTGGACAGGAGACAGCGTGCAGTGCGTGCAGTCGAGGAAAGCTTGTCTGGTTCGGGTGTTGACGGTCCCGGACGCCACCCGTATCGCAGCACAGAAAGCCAAGAAATGCACGCTGCTGTCGCTTTGTGGCATTGTGAAATGAAACATGGCGCAAAGTGTCCATGCAGGCAGGACGTCAGACCAGAAATCCACTTCGTACGTCGTACATGTCGGATGGACGACGACTTTCCTGATTTGGTTGTCCAGTGCGTCCCCCCTCCCCTCCCCCGATTTCTGGAGAAGATACATCCAACCCTATCTGGCAGGAGGAGACAGCACGGCGCGCGATTTCGTGCAAAGTAATACATTGTCAAGTCCGCGGGACAGTGGGTGGGGCGGCAAGGGCGTGGCGATCTCAGGCTGATTAGAGCACCTGTGGATAAAACACGACCGACGGCGGTAGAGGCACGCGCGATGCTCTCGTTTATCCTGTTATTGGGCTGTATGGGGGCGCCGTCGCCGTCGCCCAATTGAGGGATGTGACAGATGCGACAGATATGTTATCGCAACCACCTTCCCGAAGCTGCTGGCGCTCTGCAGCCGGGGTCGACTTGGCAGCACTGCATGCATGCGCATCCAATGTCCTGTTTTCTCACGTGTCGCGCAATCACACGGATCGCACAGCTGAAGATAAATGCGATCAAAGATGGAGCTTTCTGCATGTCTTGCTTCTTGCGCCATGCCCAGTTTGGCAGCTGAATTGACCATCACGAACTGTTGGTCGCTTCGATGCTGCATTGTTTATCCACGTCGTGTCGATCACCGGATATTCTTGCCGCTTACTTCTTGAGCGAGCACGCCTGGACAGGATGCGATTGTGTCAGACGACGTCCTGGACATGTTGGCGCTCCGTCGCTTGATCGAAACCGGCAGCTGAGAACGGCGAAGGATTCGGAGTCGACCAACGGACCGATGGGCCTTTGATTACATATCGCAATGGTCACGTGAACATCATTCCCGCCTCCAGTACGCCCCCACCCGACGCAGAGCTGCCAGTGCTTGCTGGAAACGAGGAGAGAGGAAGGATTAGAGGAAGGATTAGAGGAAGGATTAGAGGAAGGATTAGAGGAAGGATTCTCCCAGGTCTGCTACAGGAATATGCGACAACCAACCCCCAAAAGAGTGAGACGGTGGGAGCTGCAGATCAGATAACGTGACCACCGGATACAGTGCAACCAACGCAACCACCCGGCGGCCAGCGGACCACCATTCCCATCCGTCTCATGTCCGCGATCTTTGTCCACGGCGACGGACAAACTGCAGAGGACGGACTGCCACTGTGCAATTGCGTCGTCCTCGCGTGTTTTATTGATTTCCCGAATGGACGTCGTCGTCTTCGCGGGTAAAAAGTGGGGCCGTGGCGGGCACTAGTGCCGAAGCGTCCGTTTAGGGGACTTTTGTACCTGATAATTCCTCCGTCTTACTTTCCGGATTCATCGGCCTACACCCGTTTGGAGCGCTTGTGTCGGCTACACCCCAGATCTTGACCAGATTCTTATTTTTTGGTCCGGACGATCTGTGTGACCTCCATTTTGTTGTTTTGACAGCCTTGCGTGCGGTGTACCGGTCATTGCTGGTTGTGGACGGGAGACTTGCACAAGAGGCACATCGCTTGTCGGTGCAAGCATGTTGACAAGTGGAAGCATGTATTTGAGTCTGCTGCACACCAACAACGTACGCCCAAGACCGACGTGCTGGCCATTCTACAAAAACTGTTTTACCTCACGATACGCTCGACTCCGGACATTCCGTTTGGGCGTCTATGTTGCTTCGGTTGTGATTGGACATCGCATGTGATCTGTCGAGGTGTGTCGGTGGGTTTGCCGAGATGGGTGCCATTGACGAGAAGAGAACGCCGATTTGGCGAATCAATCAATGCGGGTTACAGTGTACGACATACAACGCGCGAAATATAACGTCAATTGTCACAATCTGTGTCAAGACATACACCGGCCGACTGCGCAAGGGCGCCCAGGCATTTGTGCAGATGTGGCTAGGCAACAAGGCGCCCGGAGGAATCGTGCAGCATGGTGGCGCAAATGCACAACAGTGATTGGCTTCAGCTGCTGCTGCCTGTTTCATGCGACCTCATGCGGGTCCCTGAAACACAGCTGTTCTGATATTTGAACTTTTGTCAATCGGGCAAACTTCGTCAGCCAGCATCCAGTATTGAACGACAACAATTGAAGCACCATGAGCGACGGATTGAAGGTCCCTTTAACAGTTGCGAGCGAGGGGCACGAAGCGGAGCTGGAGGCAGAGGCAGACATCTCATTCACAACCTTGCTGCATATCCTAGGAGGGGTCGTCGTGGCCACCAAATGTGCACATCGGGGTGCCGTGACGGCCGTGGAGACGTGGTTCGCGTCGGTCGGGGGCGAGTGCGCAGAACACGCTTGGCTTGACTGGCTTGCCTTGGCCGATGCGGCATTTCCGGCAGCCGGTGGCGACAACACTCGCGATGTAGACGAGGCTACTTATGCACGGCACCTGGCCCATCTCACGATCGCCATCGGACATCTCCGCAATGCATCTCGGCACAACGTCCCCGTGCCGCCCGCGGCCCTGGAACGGATCTGGTCCATTGTGCGCAACGCACTCACGTTTACTCAGGAGACGACCAACGCCACAGAAGTAGCGACGGACAAGAAGACTCAGCCTCTAGGCGCCGCCGTACGCAGCTCACAGGGATTTCTACACGTGCCACTCTACAGCAGCATCCAGGATGGCAACATTGACGAGCTGATCCGCCTACACGTGTGGCCGCCAGACACACAATCTCCAGCAAATGCGGCGACGAACGGCGAGCCAGGCGCGTTCGGCGTGCACTCGCACCAGCCATTTGCCCAGAGCTGGATCCTCGCCGGCGAGGGCATCGACCACCCGTATGCCGCCGAACCCGTCGACGACCCCAAGGACGCTACGCATGCGCGGTATGCGCTGACCTGGACGGGCCCTGTGGACCGGCCGGGCCGAGTCGACACCGCTGACGGCAACGACAACGACAGCGACACCAGCACGGTCTACAAGACGCACCAGACCGCCTCGACCGTGCGCAACCGCGGTCTCTATGTGCGCGCGACGGCCCTGGCACCCGTCCACCACGGGCCCGGCAGCACCTACACCATCCCCGCCGCCACATATCACTGGAGCGAGGCGCCACCCGGTGCCCTCCACGCGACGCTGTTCTACTTTGATGCCAGCCGCGGCTTTGTCCGGGACGCCGATGTGCTGGGCCCCGTCGACGGAGACACACACACACAGGTCCGGGATGCCGCGGGCGTGACGCCGAAGGCGCTTGCCAGCGCGGTCGAGAGCGTGCGGCAGTGGGAGGCGCACATGGACCGGGCGCGGGAGCATGCGCGGCGTGCAGACTGGGAGCCGGCACTGCACGAGCTGGACAAGGCGCTGGCGCTGGCGTCGGGGCCGGACGGCGGCGCGGAGGAGGGTGCAGGCGACACAGTCCTGCCCAATGCGGCACACTATCGACGGATTGTGCACGGCGAGATGGGCAGCACCAACCGCCGCTTCGGGCGCTATGGCGTGGCCGCGGGCTTCCTGGAGGCGGCGCTGGCCGGCATGGATGAGTATCAAGACAGGGACGGCCAAGCCAACGGACTGCTGCGCCTTGAGGTCAGTGGCGAGCTCGGCGTGGTCTACCGCCACATGGGGCGGCTGCGTGATGCGGAGCGCGTGCTGCAGATCCAGTACACGACGGCTCGGGCGCTGGGCGCTGACAAGGCCGCCTGTCGTGCAATTGGCAACCTCGGCATGGTCAACTATCAGCTCTCACAGGAGGATAAACCAGCCCAGGGCGACCAGATCGAGATATATCCCGGGAACCGCCAGGAGCGCTTGGCCACGGCCATCCAACAGCTGCAGGAGCGCATCGAGCGGGCGCACCGCCTTGGAAACGACCCGCAGGCGGCGCTGTGGGAGGCCATCGGCCTGCAGCGGCTGTCGCTGTGCTATGCCGTCACAGGACAGCCGGGCGACACGCGTCGTGGCGTGGCGTGCGCCGAGGCCGCCTTTGCGCTGATGGCCGATGCGCCGGACCCGACCGTCGTGGCGTTTTCGAGCCTGTTCCTGGGCCGCGCCCTGGTGGCGGACCAAACCGAGAAGACCCACCGCGCCGACCGCCTGCGCGCGGCCACCTATCTGTCCGGCGCCTGGCTGCCCGCGGGCCGCTGCACGCCGGCCATTGCGCTGTGCAAAGAGCCGTCGGCAGAGCACCGGTCGTACCTCGCAGACCTGATTGACTTTGTGGCGTCGCACGCTGAGGGCGCCGCGATGGCCAACGCCGGTGCCGATGCCGCCGGGCTCGACGCCGTCGACGAGCACGGCTACACGGCGCTCGACTACTGCGTGTTCAACGAGGACCGCGCGACCGAGGCGCTCGTCGTCGCGGCGCTGCACCGCCAGCTGCACGCGCGCGCCGACCGCGCCCTCGCGGAGCGCCGCACCGAAGCGCGCCTGCGCAAGGGCTACCGCGAGCTGTTCCAGGACGTGCTGCGGCCGGTGCTGCTGGGCCCCAAGGACAAAGGGGCGGCCGCGACAGACACCCTGGCGCAGCTGCGCAGCGTGTACGCCAAGGCGCTCGACGCGTCGACGGCTGCCTCGGCGTCGTCTTTATCGTCCTCATCGTCCGGCTACCGCGGCGTCTTTGACGACTTCAAGTTTGTACCTTACCGTGCGTTTGCGGCTGTGGGCCACCTGCCGGGCGCTGCCGACGACCTCGCCCAGCGGCTTCCCGCTCCCGTGGACGGCGAGACTGACCAAAGTGGCCCCCCCGCCGTCGACTACGTCATATTCATCTCCTACCGCTGGATCAACGTCACGCGCGACGCCACCGCGCCCGACGACGCCGCCCACACGCAGTACCGCCGCACCTGCGCCGCCGTCGAGGCCTTTCTGCGCCGGCACCCGGACGTCACCGCGGACCGCGTCGGCCTCTGGATCGACCACGCCTGCGTCGACCAGGCCGACCCCGCGCCCGGCATCGCCGCGCTGCCCATGCTGGTGGCCCAGTGCAACGCCGTCCTCAGCCTGACCAGCGCCGACTACTACGACCGCGCGTGGTGCTCGGTCGAGGTGCTGATGGCGCAGGTGCTGCGTCGCGCCTACGGGCTGCACCAGTGGTACGAGCACGTCGTCGACGGGGATGGCGCGGACAGACACGGCACGCTGCGCCCCGGGCCCATGGACATGCAGATCAACATGGCCAACAAGGTCCTGGCCTTTGAGTCGGACCGGCCGCGGATTCTGTTCTTGGAGCGGCAGGCCCAGCTGTTGGCGTAGACAGCAGCGGCTGGTGGATGCAAATGTAATTATTTCCGCCAGGTATAAAATACAGTGGATGTGGTACGATTGGATGATATTCCTAGTCGGCGATGCAGCATTACCCCCTGGACGTCGTAGATAACATACACTTGCCAACAACGATAGTCTACGTCTGCGTTGCTTTACACGTCCGGCGCCATGCCGGGAAGATGCGACAGCCCTGGAGAGTTAGCAGTTGTTCACAGAAGTTGGGCCAGCGTCGTGTGAAGACCACTTACATCCATTCACGTCTTCCTGGACGACCTGCCTCACAGAGCACTGCGTGGCCTGCGCCGTCGTCTGCACCGCGAGCGCGCTGCAGGTGTCGCCGGTGCAGCGCGCGTCCATGGCCTTCTGCAGGGAGTCGCCCTTCCAGCCAAAGACGTAGTCGCCGTGCTGCGCGGCGTCTTCCGGCCACAGCTCTTTGGTGTTGAACGCGCGCGTGTCCCAGATGGTCTCGAGCATGACCTGCGGGATGCGGACGGGGTGCGACGCCGGGCAGATGCCGTTGCTGCCGACGTCGTTGGGGCCGCCGCGCGTGGTGCCGGCGCTGGGGTAGGCGACGTGCGCCTTGTGGTCGGCCGAGTCGATGCTCATACCGTCCCAGCACGTCGGGAACGTGATCACCGACCGGATGCCGCCGGCGCAAAACGTCGTCGGCAGCGTCTGGGCGTCGGGCGCGGCGCAGTTGAGGTTGCGGCTGTCGCCCGCCGCCGGCATGCAGCGGTGGCACACTTTGTGCGCGGGCCCGGCCGAGCGGGCGCCGGCATCGCCCACGAGCATGCGGAACCCCGGCTTGAAGGCGGTCACGGACGTGCCGTTGTCGGCCGACGGGATGTAGTAGACCGTCACGCCGCCGTTGCCCTGCAAGCCCGGGTTGGGGATCTGGGGCACGCGCGTGTAGGAGCCGTTGCGCGCCTGAAAGTACAGCACGGCCGTCCAGTAGTTGGAAAAGTCCTCCGAAAAGGTGCAGGTCGTGCACGTCGAGAGCGCCGGCAGGTCGTGCGTCGACGCGTCCATGGTGGCGTTGAACGAGTTGCCGCCGACGACCTGGTGCAGGTGCGGCGACGGCACCAGCCCGGGGTCCACGAGCGGGTCGATGCGGTCGACGACGAGCTGCGAGCACTGGAAGCGCAGCATGGGCATCGTGCCCTGGCCGGCGGCCTGCTGCACCAGGAGGGCAAAGACGAGGGCCTTCAACTGCATTTTGGGGCGGGAATGGTGGTTGGGCTGTGCACGGGGGGGCGGTTGTGAGGAACCAGGCAATGTAGCTATGACAGTTCGACCGCGGCCGACTCCACATATATATCTTATGCGTTGTGCCGTATCCTCTCAAGCGTCTTTATCAAGTTTGCTGTATCTTTTTAACATCGACATGTTTAGTTGACCGGTGAGTGTCCATGGACGGGTCGAATCAGAATGCTCTTCTCACATATCTATTCTGCCGACAGTGGGATGGCCTGTTCAGCCGTTCATATCGCCGCAATCTATTAATTCCTGAACCAGGGCCGTCTCGGCACTTGTATTCAAACAGAGAGGGTCACAGGAAGGGGCCAATCAAAGTAAGTACATCCACCCTGCTACGGCCTCCAGAATCACCGCCAACTGCTCCGGCTTCACAAAAGGCACCGGGTTCATCGGCGCCCAGAAGTCGTCAAGTGACTGCTCGGGCAGCTGCGACAATGGCCGGAAAGTCGGCCCCGTGGCTAACGGTCGCGCACATGATGCACTTGGTGACGGGCCCTCTCTACTCTGCCTTGGACGGACATCTCACCACAATCATACGCCTGGAACGGTTACCTGAATTTTCAACCTGTGACGCCGACAGGCCCCATAGCACGGCGTTCAGGGACTGGTGCGATACTCTGGTATTGGCCTCAGGTGTCCTCAACCGACAGAGTATGTTGATAGACGCGAGAGAAAGCGATGTTCGACGATGAATGCAAATTTGTTATTCCGTAAGCTCGGCATTGTTCCCCGCAAGACTTCTTCGCTTGTGATTTTCAAGACACTATGCACGTATTATGTACATTACGCGGATACCGCAACCGCACAAAGCACAAGAAACAGAACGTGTACTGTACACAGAGGACACCGTCCTTTTCCGCGGAACCAGTGACGAGCCGGCATTCTAGTCAGAATTTCGCAACGGCCTCGCGCCATATGATTCTAACAATGCAACGATCGTTTTACTCCCGCGTTTTGAGGCATACCACATTGGCGTGTGACCATGTTGGTCTTCTTCGTCGATAAAATGGGCTCCCTTTTCGAGTAGCAGCTTCACGATATAGTCGCTCCCATTCTCTGCTGCATATGATGGTGGTGTTCGGTTTTCCTCATCCCTCGTATCGACATCGGCTCCATTTTCGAGAAGTGTCCTAACGGCGCCCTCTTTCAATTTTTCTGGGATGTATTCTTCGACGTACTCTGCGGCATATGATAGAGGTGTTCGTTTGTTCGTGTCCATCGCATCGACATTGGCTCCCTTCTCGAGTAGAATTTCAACGATTACCTCTCTCCCGTTCTCTGTGGCACAGGATAATGGTGTCCTACCAAACATGTCCTTCGACTCGATGTCAGCGCCCTTTTCGAGTAAAGTCCGTATCATGCCCTCATTCCCGTACCACGCAGCATAAGACAACGGCGTTCCTCCTCTGATACTGTCCTTTGCCTCGATGTCAGCGCCGTTTTCGAGGAGTATCATGGCGGTAGCAATTTGCCCATTCTTTGAGGCATATGCTAGTGGTGTTAGCTCTAGTATATCCTTCGCATCGATATCGGCTCCCATTTCGAGCAATACTTTAACGGCAGCCTCTTTTCCGTTCTCTGCGGCAAATGATAGTGCGGTCCGTTCAGACTTATCCTTCGACTCGATGTCAGCGCCCGTGTCGAGTAACATCCGTAGCATATCCTCGTTCCCAAACCAGGCCGCGAGAGACAGCGGCATTCGTTTAGAACCATTGGTTGCCGCGATGTCGGCGCCCTTTTCGATTAATAGTCGTACCATGTCCTCCGACGATTCCCCTACGGCCATCAACAGTGGCGTTTCATTAAAATCGTCTCTCACTTCGGTATCAGCGCCATTTTCGAGCAGGAACCGGACGGCAGCTATGTTTCCATTCGTAACAGCATTTCTAAGCGAGTCGGGATTTGAAGCATCAAGGCTTAACTCGGCTTGGACAGCCTCCTCGATTCGACGCTGTTTGTTGTACGTCAAAGGAGGGATCAACGCGTCTGATGGGACCGTAGGAGAGCCATGACCACGGAGATCTTGGTTGTTGAGATCCCATTTGTTCATTTTGGACGCCAGGCTCTCCTCGTCACGCGTCGTGATTGCGAAAAACGCTTCTGCGTCTTGTATGTGATTGTGTGCAGAATCGAGATATGGCTCGGAGATGCCGACACTGCTGGCGAATGAGGCAGTAGAACTGTTGCAGTGACTGTGGTCGTCGCTTGCTGCAGCAGCCTGAAACGATGCCTGGGATGTTTCCGGGTCGGTATTTTCGTCTTTGTCTTCAACGGGTAGCACAAAAAGCGCAATGTCCTCCATGTGACCAGCAAGATGCTTTTGCAGGCGGCCAACATACTCGATGACTTCATGACAGACAAGACATGTTTGTTCCGGTATAGGCTCGGATGTGTTGATGGGACGATCACAAATGTCAGCAATAATGGCAAGATCACCAGCGGCCATCAAATGTCTATCCGCAAAGTGGTCGATTTGTAGATGCGCGACAAACTCGTCTCTGGTGGCATACACTTTGCCACAGCCCGTCCGGTCGCAGACACAGCGGCGCCTGTTGGCAAGAAACTCGTGATAGATCCAGTCATTGCGACTGGCAAACAGTTTGCTGCCGTTGTTGCAGTTTTCAAACGTGCACACGTAGGGACGAAGGTCGTGGAACACACGGCGCCTAGATGTTTCCTCGCGTTAGCGGTGTGATGTACATTCAAAGTAGATTACCAAAAACAACACGGCACATACTTGCATGCTTGTCGATCACTCATTTCAGCCTTGTCCAGCTCCATGCCGCAGTACGGACAAGGGAATTTGGTGGCACCATACTCCGTTCTGGGCGGACCGGGGACGACATTGCTATTCACACCACCCTGGCCCGCTGATGTGGGTGCATATGTTGTTTGTGCACGCCCGGCCGTGTAGGCTCTGTAAACGACGTCGGAGACAGCGGCCGTCGAAAAACTGTGGACGGTGGAAAACGTCTGTCGGGATGTGGTGGATCGATGGTCTGGATTTGTGTCCGGTGCCTTTTGCTTTGGCAAGTCGGGTATGATTTGGTGTTCTGCGATCCCATCTTCGCCCGCGTTTCCGGAATGTGGCTCCAGCAGTACCATACTCGCCGTGGGCACCGCCTCGTAGGGCCGGAGTCGCCAGTATTGCAGCTGCTCACGCCGTCGGGTGTTTGCCTGTGCAAGTCGCCGGCCAAACCAGGCCACGTATTGGATAGCACCAAAGTCTGGTCTGTCTATTGGAACTGACTCGTCTGGGAATCGCTGGTCGAGCGTACTTTTGTCGAGACCGCCCCATTGCAGCATCTTTTCCTGGACGTGCCTCTCGTCGTAGGTTTGGATGGCACTCATGAGCAACTCGGCGTCCTTCGGCCCCGCCCGATTGTGCGATTTGGAGTTGACGGAGCGCAGGTATTTGTTGGTCACGCGGGGCCGGCGAAGAAGAGAGGCGACGTCGAACAGGGACCTGATCTGCTCTTTGATCTCGTCAACGAGGACGCAAATTCTCGCTCTTCTCCTCTTGGGCTTGGCGACGTCCTTGCCCTTGCGCCTCTCTTTGTCAGAACCCGTCGTGCCATCAGAGTCAGTATCCGAACCAGAACTGGACTCGTCGGTGACGCTGCTGATGGAGCCTTGATCCGACCCAAGCGCGATATCGACTTTCCGATCGGCGATGGGAGTGGCTAACGATTGTGTTAGATCCAAGGCGTAGGGGAAGACGAAAAAGGACGATAAATGGCCTCGTAAGGACATGGGCCTCTTACCTTGCTTGATGATGCCATGAAGAAGCTGCAGAATCTGCAGAATCTCCAGAACGAGGCTTTTCATATCCTCGTCGTGCCTCAGGGTGTCGTCCAAGGAGCCGCGTGCTGTTTCTGGCAGCCAGGCTTTCGTGTCGTCGCCCCAGATTTTGGCCCTGCCGTATTCATCGACGAGGTCCGAGACGCGGACCAGTTCAAGGTGGCACACCAAGCAGTCGGGCGCGCGGATGGCCTCGACGAAGTTGCCAAAGGCCTGGATGGACAGCGCATACATGTCCGAAATGGACGGTGACGGCAAGCTGCCTAAAGCGGAAGGGAAGGCCATGCTCGTGTTTGTTATTGATTCTGTGATGAAATGTTGCACACGATTCAGTCTGTGTTACACTGGCGATACGATGGACGTGACACTGCTTTTGGTCACAACGTCTCTGGAAATGGATGTCGTAAACGATTGCCAAGTCAAGTCATTGAGTCCACGCGTGTGAGGATCGGTGGGCATCGTTGAGTGTCGTTTTACGACTTGATGCCCACCCCCTGGCGCCGTGACATATAAGCCATTTCCCCCCCCCCCCCCCGCGGTTGAATCTGTTGGAACGCTGCAGTGTTCGAGCATGCATGATCATACCGTGTTTTCATTCGGCGGTTGTGTGCACTGCGATGCATCCCCCACTACACCCATTTGCAAAGCAACGAGGGGTAAAGAATATTGTGCCTTTACGTTGAGGTACAGATAAAACGGAGGCGTGGAGGTGAAGAGTCGAAGGGTGCACAAGACGACTCGCATCACAACGATATCTCCAGCTCGTGAATCTAGCACTATCCGATACCCTTCACGGCGACAACATGGCAGAAATTACCGGGCTGGTCCTGGGCGGCATTCCCCTGGTCATTTCGGCGGTCGAGGTCTTTGCAGAGCCTCTGGAGTCCTACCGGGACTACAAAAAGCAGGTGCTGCAGTTTCACAGCTTGCTCGCGCTGCAGCGGCAAAAGCTCGAGGCCACACTGCTGGACATTGGGCTTGACACGCCGAGCAAGGACGAGTTGAGCCATCAGGAACGCAATCAGCGCAAAGCGGCGCAAGAAAACCATCCGCCTTCTGAACGACCTCAACGAGCAGCTGTGCGGCTGCCTGCAAGTCAGCAAATCGGAGCTGAAGGCCGAGGACGACAACCCCGTCGTCCAGCGTCTTGTCCAGCGCTTCGATAGTAAGCAATGCAACGCGCTCCGGCAGTGCCTGGTCTCGCTGCACCGCGCCCTGGAATCGAGCCTGCTCTGCGCCTGCGAGGCTCCGCACCATGCCGTCCTCGACTTGGACTGGCATCTCGACGGGGCAGCCGTGGCCCCGGACTTGAAACTAGCCGTGTCGTACCAGGGCCTGGGGAGTGCCGAAAGCGCCACGCAGAGTGCGCCTTGCTGGCGGACCGTGCATGCTACGCCGACGTCGGCGACACACGTACACACCGCGCTACCAGCGGCAAGCCATGTGTCTCGGCTCTCGACACCGCCGCGGACGCCATCGCCGCCGCGATTCCGGCCCAGCCGCGTCAAGGTCGGACATCCAACCCCTTCGAACCGACTCTCAGTGCCAGTGCTGCAACCATCTATCAACAGTAAGACATAAATTGCTTTTGACGTCATATCTTGCCAAATACATGTTTCCCGGCGCACAAACCACTGACACATATTGCCTCTTTCTTCATGTAGTACCGCTCGAACCCTTGACGCAAACCATTACGCCCCCCGATCTACCAGTCGCGGCCGACCTTTGTGTGTTTGTGTCTTCTGATTTAAGCGACCACGTGCTGCAAGACGTCGACCAGGATCACGGGCGGGATTTCCGGCTCCACGAGACAACTGTGGACGAGGCCAGAATCACGCAGCTCGTCCCCATCGCAAAGCCGCTGAATCCTCCGCAAAGTCACCAAAGGCTGTCTCTAAAGGCCCGCTGTGGCCTCGCGGCGTATGCGGCCATGTCGGTTTTGCACCTCAGCAGCGGCCCGTGGCTGAACAGCGACTGGGACGGAAGCCGCGTGGGCATCTTTTTCGAGCAGCCGGACAGCAACGCGGAGAGACTGGCCGACCGCCCGTGCTTTCTGTCCCATTTGTTGCCGCTGCCACAGACGTTTCTTGGCGACGATGGCGACGACGGCGACGACGACGACGATGATGGCCCGATACCCAACTCGGTGGGTCGTAACAATTATGAAACATTCTTGGCTCCCAACGTGACCGTATTTTCCCTGGGCATTCTTTTAGTAGAGCTGTGCGTGGGCAGGTCGTTTGCCGATGCACGGGGCGATCCGCAGCAGCAGCAGCAGCTCGAAACACCCGTGTCAACAATCAATGCCCGCTACGAGTCTGCCATGGACAACCTGGACAAGGTCTATGAGTTGGCCGGCGTCTCCTATGGCGATGCCGCCAAAAAGTGCATCCGGTTCAGTTTCCCGGGTCCCGACTCGCACAACATCTTTGAGATGGAAAAGTCCCGCTCCACGTTCTATCGCCAGGTTGTAGCGCCTGTGCAAGCTGCGTACAACAGGCTTCTAATCTAGGTGTGTGTGTGTTTTCCATAGTAGGTGTGTGGTGACGAAAAATATACGTGCACCAATACTTTGTTCATATGTCAGTATTTTTTTTCTGTTCACATTTGGCCAACAATAATCGTAAATTTTAAAGTTATGTTTATTGCCATTATTTTATCTTAGTACGGTAGAATATTCGTAAATAATATCAGCGTGCCCTAACATTGTCATTGAATTAACAGCCTACGTTTATTGTAGATATTATCGAGGAACAAATATAGTCTAATTGCTGATCGAGGACCGTTTCGGGTACGACTTGTCTCTGATATTATCACGACGCCTTTACTCGCTAACTTGGAAAACAGGAGGCGACAACCAATGTGGTGAACATGGATGCCTTCTATGTCCGGACAGCCAAACGCATGATCCAGTTCCTGTACGAGATAAAAGACGAAACAGACTCGTCTGACGAATCCACCTCTCTTTCCGGGCGGTGTACGAGGATCCCAAGGGAGCCAGCCTCTGACTGGAAACGTGCGTCTGAACGCCATCGCCAACTACTACGGAATCTCCGAGCTAGGCAATCTTGGTACCGCGGAAGTACAGATCTGTGGTAAGTTTGGACAGGTGGACATCTGTCATGTCTTCGTTAAAAGCCCAGACGGACGGGTTTCTTGATCTGCCTGCCGCTCCGAGTGTAGACAGCCGGCGTGCCAGCCACTTGCTGCATCCTCTGTCTTGATTTCATTTGGTTTAGCTCCATACGCCCCGGCTTCTTGTTACCCGCGTTGTGCACCGTGTGTGCCGTGGAGGCCGCCCGTCGTCCGTTTGGTGTGTTGATTATGCCTCCGCTGTGCCGGCCAGGCGACTTCCGTGTGGGAGGGTACTGTCGGCCTTGATGTCGTGTTGGCTGCAGAGATGCGCGAGCGTTATTGGTCGTCGCAGGTGGTTTGCTGACTCTCGTCTTGCCCCTTGTTCTCGACAGCGTTATTTCTGGGTGAACGCCAGAGGCGACCACAGCCTGCTGGGTTGCCTGTGTTCCCCGAGCTCGGAGCGACCTTCTGCGCTCGGTCAGAGCAGATACGATGACTCTGTCCTCCACAGCAGCGTCACCGTCATCGTCGCCGTGTCTCCGGCCCTGGTCTGCCAACGGTGGTGCTTGCGCGCCACCCACTCTATCCTCTACCTCTTTCTCCACCATGGCCGCTCGCTGCTCTTCGATCCAGACCAGCATATCCTCGTACAGCGTGAGACGGCGGTCCTCGAACGTTTAACGCCACTCCCGGAACCTGCCCACTTCGCCCCTGACGCGGCGGGGGATTCCGGCCCGCTGGGTCTTGATGCGCCGGCAGTGCCAGGCTTGGAACTCGAGCCAGTTTTGAAGAGCAGATTGGTCGGGGACGTCGTGGACAAGGCGGTAGGGGTCGTAGGGCAGGCGTTTCAGGTGCAGAGACCAGTCGATGAGGGACGCAGCCTCCTCGTAACCCCGCTCCCACAGCAGAGTCTGGCTGCGCCGTATATATCTGCTCCATGTCTGTTGTGGGTCGGCGCGCGACGCGTAATCCTCGCGAGTGGTCTTTTGGAGCGAACGGAAGCTCTGCCACTCCAGCCTCTGAACTCCAATCGGCCTGGTTGTGAAGTCTCTCTGCCCCTCCAGATAGTAGACGGCGGCAGGGTGCTGCCGTGGGATTCTCTCCTCTGTGTCGTAAGGAAATGTGAACTCAGGGGGGTGGCATGGTGGACAGCCCTCGGCGAGAAGCTCTGCTCGCTGTCGTGCCTCCTCGTCGAGGACGGCCTGCAGCTCGGCTGCGGCGTCGAATGGCGGTGGCGTGATGGTTCTGGCCTCGGAGGGGCTACGTGACCCGCCAGGGCCCTGTGGCTAGGCCGCGTCTAATAATCGTTGATTGACCGTATCGAGGTCTAGGTTAGTGGCGGGAGGAGCTACCTGCGCTCTGCGTTGTGGAGATACCTGGTGAGTCGAGATACGAAGATAGTTATGGGGGTGAGAGGGGTGTAGTCATACGTAAGCTCTGCGAGAAGTGCTAAGCGCTGCTCCTCGTCCTCGATGTTGATATGGGGGTCCTGAACGATGCTGTTTGTATTTAGTGAGCATGAAACTCCGACAACAATACACACGGGGAAGAGCCAGCAAAGGAACATACGTGACGCCATTGTACCGCTCGATAATGCGCCCATTCGTACAGGTTTCGCGGCTGAGAAGGTTCTGCGGGTTCGCTTGAGCGAACGCTGAAAGCATGACGCGCGAATGGGTGCGCTGGAGAGGGATGGATTGTTGTCTAGATGGAAGATTGCCAGAAACAGAAGCAGACGCCGCAATGGAGAAGCGGAGAATCGGCGCGAAGCGCTGGCAAGCATAAATACAGGCATAATAGAAGTGACGGGTACTATGTGGGCTTTCGTTCGCGGCTCACGTGCTAACTGGGCCCCTTGGACATAAGTAGCTTTCGGGCGCCAACGGCCCGTTTCCACCAAAATTAGCGCAACACTGACGCACAAAGCCCCAAAAGATACCTTGTCTTTAACGGCGAATCAATCGCCATCGTTTGTACCGCGACCCTGCACCATCACAAACACTCCCAACCAACCATGTATCCTACGCGCCGTCGTCGAAACAACATGTCGGCGCCAGCAAGGTTGGGGGCGTCGCCGCCTTCACTTTTCTCGCGTTCCTGCGAGTTTCCGTTTCCCCTGTAAACTTGCCAAGTGATCCATGTATCTGTCTTTGACCAAGTCCTCGGCTCTTTCACTGGTTTGTTTACAGGATTGTTCTGCTTCTTCCTACTTTCGCATTCTTCTCTTTAAGCAGGCCGGATGTTTCTCCCCTTCTATTCAGCCTAGCCGAACTGCCCGCTATGGACGCAAATTTGTTTGCCGTCATCCTTCCCTACGATGGCTCTCACGACGCCACGATGGCAATACAGGCCAAGGAAAACTGCCGCCGGTATGTTCCGGGCAGGAGCCTCGACAATCGAAGCAGCCGTGAACCCACTCCAGATATGGATGCAGCCGAAGAAGACGATGTGTCCGACAGCGACATGGCCGAAATTGACCGGCTGGAGCTGTACTTTAAGGACGATCCACCGCTCAAGGATCCAGCCGAAGGATGGCTGTTTGGCTACACCACGGTGGTGTCGGATGTCGCGATCTGCGTCCCGGGCACAATTGGTGTTAGCCGGCAGCACTTTACGCTCGTTATCACTCCCGATTTCCGCATTCACTTCCACCAGAAGACGGTCCACACGACACGCGTGCTCTTCCGCTCCAAGAATGACCAGAAGCACAAGTCACACGAGATCTCGCCCAGGCGAGGTGATAAGTTCATCGTGAGCCTCGCACCATAGGAAGAACAGTACTGGAACAGCATCACAGTCGTTGTGTCTGCCAAAAACCAACAGGTACACTTGGAAATCGTTTTTCCCAACCATACGAAGAATACGCACCGTGCGTACTACGACAATATGACGCGGTGGCTGCAAAACAGAGCTTCCATACTACCGCCGCTGGCTCAACTGGGCCTTGATAGTATAGCGTCGACAGTGGCACCAAGCCGCCAGCCCGACACGCCACCGCTCTTCAGTGCGCTCTGTTACTAGAGGGTTGTCGGCTCCGGCGCCTTTGGTAAAGTGAAGCTTTTGGTTGACCTTACGACAGGCAGCACGGCAGCGAGAAAGCGTTTCTTCCAGCCGCCAACCAGCGCGGGACGCGAGGACCCTGTTACGGCGTGGGACCGCGCTATGGACGAGGTCTGGAATAAAGTTCGCTTAATGCAGCAGAACCCATACGTACGTTTGTAAGACGAGTATGCGACAAGGAGCTTTTGTATAACCTAATATAAAAGCTAACACTAAGCCATAGAAATAGAAAAACATTATTCAACTGCTTGCCTTCCAGGAAGAGCTAGTGCCGTCGATCCTTATACCATACTACCCGCTCGGCAATGTTAAGAGCAATTCCCTACAGTCTAGCCAGTACCGTAACGCCTTCCGCCAGGTGCTGCTTATGCTCGACTATCTACACGGCCGGAATATAGCGCACCGTGACCTAAAACCGGAGAACATTCTACTCGCCACCCTCAGTCCACTGTATATTATCGTCAGCGACTTTGGCCTATCTAAAGAGACCGTACCTGGCCGTCCCATAACGACATTTTGCGGCACCCGGCTATATAGGGCGCCAGACGTCTTCCCTAGTCACCGACGTCGTCAGTCCTCGTAGGGTTACTGGGTGTCTATGGACATCTGGTCGGCTGGTGTTATCATGCTAGAGTGGACGCACGGCCGCCCTGACACTAACGGTATAGGCCACGCTCACGCCGATACGTGGATTAAATTTTGGTTAAAAGCGATCCTCGGCGAGGTGTAAAAGAGGGACCAAGAACACCCCGGCGATCCTGTTATGGATGTCTTGAAGCACATGCTTCTCCTCGACCCCGATGCGCGATACTCGGCCCGTGACTATCTGCAGCTGGGCTGCTCCAACAACCTATTCAAGAGAACACGAGGCGGTGACGTGATTGATGTCTGGGACGACGACCCCGATGACACGGGTACCAAGACGCCGACGTAGACCGATCGATAAAAACTACTAGACGGTAACGACGGCGAAGAAGGGAAAGCCCCCATAGGGTTAGTCAGTAAGTAAAACACTCTGGCAACAAACGACGTATAGGCTTTAGCAGTCGAGAAGCAGGACCCGAGTCCTAGCGGCACAAGCGGTAGGAGAAATAGTAGTAATATTATCAACGACAGCAGCCAGGCTACGTCCTGGCAGAAGTTTATAAACTTCAGCATCATTCCATCGTGTCCCAGTGATACAGATGATGGATCCTCTCAAGAGTCGGATATGTTTGTGTCAGCCGCGGAAGACATGCCGCAGGGGCAGTATCCGCAGTCGACACCGCGTCCGCCGCCCCCACCAAGCGGCATCAAACGACCGCGGCTCTCTGCGTCCGATTCGGCCGCCAGCGCACATTCTCCCTCCCTCTCTGATACTACCTCAACGGGCAAGGCGCCGCCGCGAAAGAAGCGACCTGTCAATGTCGGCTACGACAGCGCCGTGTGGTCAGACGTGCTTGGATCCCAGCCGCGACTGGGCCCGCCACCGGCACCGACCTGCTTGACAGGCCTGCCGTCCTCCATGTCACTGATCAGCACGCCGCGTTCGCTGGCTGGGGTAGCCCCAGAATCGAAAACCATTACCTCGTCTATGTCTGTCATAGAAGGTGCATCCAACTTGAGCGCTCGGATGGCGTAACTGAGGGGTTATATAGTCTTCGGCTTCATTCCTTTCTCTCATATATTCGACAGGTATATATTGCGCCACCGTGGGCTCTCTGCAGTAATGATTTCGTTTGACAACGTTGGACTTCAGCATGGGCAGGAGTATAAGCAAACATCTGCGAAGATGGACCGGCGTGCGGCCTCGCTGGCGCTTTGCGTCTCGCCCAACAAGCCTATCCAAGCCTTATTTGAAAGACGTTCGCGTCCGGTTTTGCGGGCAGTCACAGTTGCAAAACGAGCTGCTCGACGGGCCCCACAAAGGCGAGGTGAGGCGAGTGGACGTCGACAGCGGCGTCGGCACACGACACGATGCGCGAGGGAACGCGGCTTCTGTGGCCATGCTTTGGTGCCCAACACAAGCATGAGCGCGCTGGCGCCGTCGTTCATGGTGTCAACGTTGTCCGCCGCAATGGTGCCTTGTTCTTCGGGCATCACAAACACGGGGTTGAGCATGGGCAGCTTGACTTTGTTCGAGTCTTTGTAGTCCTTCGTCCTCGGCCACGACGGTCGGCCTGTCACCACGCCGAGTACCCCACACCTCGACGGGTGCCATTTCCTCGTCGAACCGACGTGTTGTCCATGCTTCCGGTGCACGGTGAAAGCTGCGGATGGCAGACGGCGCCTCCCGCGCCGGTACCTGGCCCTCGCCGGCTTGCATCACATTTCCCATGTGGACATCGGTGGGGACGGACGCCTTAGCGAGGGCCGCCTCGATGGCCCCAGCGCCGAGCTGTGTAGCGGCGATAGACTCGAGGTGTCAATTCAACTACACAGCCGGTGTCCACCTGATTGGCAATCTTAATCGTTCGGGGGGCGGGTCGTACCATTACCGTCGGCATTCGTGCGACACTGGCAATGTCGACGTCCTGGACCGTCTTGGCCCTGCCAGGTGGCCCTGGATCTGGCCGAGGCGGCTTGTGCCGTGCCGGAGCTCATCCTGGAGGTATACTCTGTGTATTTACAACGGGCCCGGTTACAATAAGTCGGGAAGAGGAACAGAACATTCGAGACAGCGGTCAATCGTTCGCGTGCGATCAAAGCTGCTGCATTTTCCATCGACACACTCTTTCTAAGCGGCCACGCATGCTTGCCTTGCCAATGGCAACATGCTCCATGCATAAGGCGCTGGGCCTCTGTCGGTACTTTCAGGGTCGGTACGCCATTAACAGTAAGAGTACGCGTTGGACTGTTGTCTGCTGAATACAACATATTCATTTTTGGATCGATTATGTCTTTGTTTTCCACGACGGTCGAAGCAACAAAAAAAGAAAAAGAAAGGGAATAGGAATAGCAAAAATAAACAAATTTTGCGTCGGCCGGGAATCGAACCCGGAGCCTGTCGAGGCTGCGTCAGTCACGTGACCTGGCAACGACAGATTTTACCATTAAACCACCGACGCTTCGAGCTTTGTCGTTATTCATCAGCGCCAGCGTTCTGCTATACTTAAGCGGGTGGACGGGCATTCCCTTTCTGCGCCCAGCACGCTGGACAAGGGCAATGCGTGTTGGTCTCCACGGGGGATGCCATGTTTTAGAGATGCAGACTGTAGCTGCAAATGCTCGTATCAGTACTCCCCGACGACACACCGCCGCGGTCGTAGAGGCTGTGTCATCTTGTGAATTGGCGTGCCGTCGTCAAAGCTTGCATGAGTCAGGCTTATACTCTGTATTTGTCAGCACTTTTGATGCCCATTGCTCCATACCGCTTCAAAGGTGACACGCCCAAATCATAACTCACAACCGGCACGTATGGTCTCTTGTCAGGGCCATAGCCTTCTCCTCATTTCCTAGTGGTGACCATGGTCGAGAGTAGGCTACCCGGCGACCCATTGGGCGCAGAACACGGTCCTCTTACGTGCTCCGTCTGCCGCAAAGAATTCCGCCGAAGTAAGGCTACTGCTCTCCTTGGCGGCCTATCCGCATATCTCGTTTCCCGGCTAACCTCTGCAGAGGACCTCAGAGACAGACATCGCCGCAGGTGTGTAAAGTCCTTTGGCAAGACCCGGCCGCCCAGGACAAAGGCCTGTGCACGGTGTATTGCGTCCAAGGTCAAGTGCAACTACGGAAGGCCGTCGTGTGCGTTACATCCTTGTGCCGTCGTATCCATCTATTACGCGCAGACTCACGGACATGTTAGATTGCTGACCGGCTTTGGGGACGTGGTACTTTCAGGCAGCCGATGTGTCTCTCGCTCCTTGGCCTGCGAGTACTACAACAGCCGTCAGGTTGCTACAACAATAGATGCACCACAGAGATTAGAACCCACAGCTGAAATTTACGTCGAAGAAACGATATCCTCAATAGCTGCCTCTGGTGCAGATTTTACCAATTTCGACCCTTTCTCCAATGGTGGATTCCTCGCAGTCAACGGCCAGGCGCCGCCGGAGACGAGTCATGCCATAAACGTCGACCACCAGTGGGGTGCATTTGACAACGTAGACCGTTTTTCTGACCAGTTTTGGAGTGACCAGGTGTTGGTACAGCCGCTGGACCCAAGCCTTGACAATGCCACGGGCGCCGGTCTCGGCTGGGTGGCCGAGGCTGGCATTGACTCGGGCCACAACTTAACGCAACCCTTAAGTGCCCTCCTGGCGAATTCGGGCGACGACTACGGCAGAACCGACACGACCGCGACAGACGTTGACGACGTGAGTGGCAGCCTGTCAGCACCGCTGCTCCTCCACAACATGGAGTCCACATCGACTCTCGGGCCGACCGACCACCTTGCACAGCTCATCGCCCGGACAATCGCGACGACGGTACCGACCGATGCTGCACACAGTGACTTCAACCAGCGGCTGCTGCCAGACATGTTCATCATCGGTGAAATGGCACACCTGATGGGAGAATACCCCATGCGGATGCTCCTCCCGACGTTCCGTTCGCCGTTTATCCACCCAACGCTCTTTCGGCTGCGGCCCGGCGGCATGCCCGAGCCCATGGCGGTGATACTGGCCTGCGTCAGCATGAAGCTGCACATGGAGGTGGCCGGCAAGGTGTTTGTGTGCGAAACCCTGGCGGCAGAGCAAGACAAGCTGATCAAAGCATTGGTGGGCATTCGTTCGTACCTCCTTCCATTGTATGTCCTCGCACTAACGTCCCGCAGCCGTCCGTTTTGGACTCGCTCGAAGACGCTTGCATCGTGCTGCAGGCTCTGTGCATCTGCGAGATCGAGTCTCTTGTTGTGGCCAATCGATTTCCGTCGAAACTGAACAAGGCAGTGCTCCACCACGAGTATCTCGTCAGGGTATGTTGTTTCTCGGAGCGGGATGGAACTGTTGTGATTGTACGTCGTATGGGTGATTAATCCACCGAATGCACAGGCTACCAAGCGACTGCTACAGCGGATTGCAGACACGTCACCGCAGGGACTGCTAGCCAACTCGTTTCTCGCCTCGTCCACACCTCCCACCACTGTTAGTACAGACTGGAAAACGTGGGCCGTCCAGGAATCCCTGCGGCGCACGCTGTTTCTCATCTACATTTTGCACGAGCTTCTCCGCGGCACTGAGACCCTAGACGACGGCTACTTTGAGCCCCTGTTTACGGACGGCGATGTGTACGAAAGTATCTGCTTGCCGGCGAGCGACACCCTGTGGAGGGCCAACAGCGAACAGGCGTGGCACGATGCACAACGGAATAATGCCGAAGACGAAGTAAGCAGCAGCCAGGCCACCCCTCCTCTGACCACTCTGAAGCTCAGCGACGTATCCCGGCGCCTGGCCAGCTACATCAAGGACGAACAACTGCGGGCACGAGCATGCGCCGAGCTCCGACCCCTACCAGAACTCACGCGGCTCGTTCTCTCTCTTTCCGTGGCGGACTGTCTGCGGCGAGATCCAGGGCAGAGTGGAACACATTTTCGCCACCGGTCGTGAACACTATGGCTGCGTCGAATACGACAAACGAACAATATGCGCTACATACGTACAATCGTAACACATGGACAGCGCAACGTTCCAAACCACCACACGACTACGTCCTCACTTGTCGCCCGCCGCGATCCACCGGTCAATCTCATACGCGCGCGCCGCCGTCCGTTCGAGGCCCGGCCAGTCAGCGCTGAGACGTGCATCCGGCCCGACGCCGCGCTTCGCGTCCGCATACGCGTACAAAAGCGTCTGCATCGAACGCCCCGCCAGGGGCACCTCCTTTTGCGCAGCGCTGTATTCCCACGGGACGTTCTCGGCTGCGTCGGCACCTGCGCGGTGCAACTGGACAGTCACCGTGCGCAATCCCTCGTCGTCGTCCGTGCGGATCTTGCCCGACTCTTGAAACGAGATGCCGCTCGGGTCGACCACGCGGATCTTACCGGTGGTACCCGTCAGCGTCCAGTCGAGCGCCGGCTGTCCGGGGAAGGGGTATCCGCTCTGGTAGTGGAGGGTGAGCGTGGCGGGCTCCTCGCTGTGCGTTCGAGGGGAGATGAGACCTTGGTGTGGTTGGCTGGGACGGACAGACGAATCGCTAGAAGAACACGAGAAGGTGTTTACGCACCATGAACAGACAGGAGGTCGGGTACGTCGGACTTGATCGTCTCAATGACGTTACCAGTCGCCGGATCAAAGATGGGTATGTCGGGCGTCTGCAGTTGCGTGTGCGCGTGTGTCGTTCCGGGAATGATGTCGCCGACAACGGACTCAACGGCGTCAATCACTAAAAATATACTCAGTAAAACAATACACATCAAGACATTGTGTAAGATTTCTTATCTTAAACAACTGGGTATTCACTCCTCACGCACAATGCCCCACGCCGATGGTGATGGGATTGCCCCCGACGGCCCGCTGCGCAAAGTATTTCAGCCCGGCCGGCCACCTGCCCGGGCTCATGTCCGCGCCGTGCGCATTGACCTGCACGTTGAGCAGCCTGCCGATCGCCCCGGCGTCGAGGAGCTCCTTCACCTTGCGCACCGCCGGCGTGTAGCGGCGCTGCACGCCGACAAACACGGTCGACGACCCGCCGTGCTTCTGGGCCGCCGCGACAAGGCGCTGCGTCTCTGACGGATTCGCCGCAATCGGCCACTCGATCAGCACGTCCTTGCCGGCCTCGATGCTGGGCAGGACCGTCGCATAGTGCGTGTCGACGCGCGTCGCGCAGAGCACAAAGTCGACGTCCGGGTCGGCGGCGAGGTCGGCGGGGCTGCCGTAGGCCTTGACGATCGCCGGGTCGAGGCCGTAGACGCGGATGGCCGCTTCTGCCGAGGCGACGCTGCTGTTGCACAGCGCGACGATCTGGAAGCGCTCGCGGCCGGCCTCTGTGAGCAGGCTCGGCAGGTGTGCAAGAGACGCCCAGGACGTGGTGGCGTTCTGTGAGAGGCCGATGATGGCGATGCGGACGGGCGGTTTGGCCATGTTGTGCGCACTGTGAATGGGTGCGTGAACTATTCTGTCGACGTGAGAAAACGAGACAGGTGGAGTGGAAGGGGGAGAGTCAGGAAGACAGAGCAGCGTCGAGCGAAAGCATGTTATACTTGCACGGGTCCCGCCATGTGTCTGCATCCTGTTCTACTAACAGAAGACTGACAAATCACCAATCCAATCATCTCCGATAGTGTGACAGCGAGCTCGTATTTATTTTCCTACATGGATAGCGTTGGCGACGCGCAGTGCCTCGGACTCGGAGCGCCGTGGTCGTGTTAGTCGTTTTTGGCGGCTTCGGACTTTGGTGGTCGCGCACTGAGAAATTGCCACGAAAACAGCGCGTATCACAGTTCGTGCCCAAACTACACCCTACATGGTCCTTTTTTACAGTAATCTGTCGGGCAATCGGAGTTTCATTGTCAAACAAAGAGTACGGGTTTCACATTTGTCTAGCTCAAAGGAGGGTGTTCGGACAAGGCTGGTCGCCGTGTGTATTTTGCTGCGGGCCCGTACGCTACAACACGCTATACAACTTGTTGCGTATGAATACCGCTAACGCTCGGGCGATCTACTTGAAGTATTAAGCACATCCCTGGAGAAACTCATGGCGAAATCACATTCAGCAGCCAATTTATTTCAAGGATTCCAGCTAACGTCGCCATCCCACACCACAGCCATAGGCCCCTTGTTTTGCGTAGGATCGAACTCGCCGAGGCTCACGTTGCCAACCGTCGACATCACAAGTCCGGACGTCCGGTCACGCTCCAATATGACCAGACTGTTCGATACCTGGTTGGCGACCGCGATATACCGACTGTCGGGTGAGAGCGAGAAATGGCGCGGAATCTTGCCATACGTCGGGGTCTTCCCCATGTAGACGAGATCTTCCGACTCATCCGGGTGCACCGAGTAGATGGCTAGTGTGTCGGTATTGTACGACACTGTGTTGCGGTTCGAGACGTAGGCAAACCTGCCATCGCTCGAGAGGGCGACCTCCGCGGCCAAATTTATATTGTTTGGCTTGGAACGGCTTGCTCCAGGGCCTAAAGTTGAGACCATTTGAATCAGAGTGATGGTCAGACGTGATTGCGAGCTGTGGCCATGATGATCATTGCTAACGCCGTCGAGAGCGAACACTCTAACGGTGTTGTCCAACTCGCTGACGAGATACATGAATGTTCGCGTGCGATTGAACGGTCGGAATGTGACATGGCGGGGTCCCGTTCCCGGCTCGAGGGTGATGTTGTTTATCTGAGTAACCCGTTCGGGTCCGTCGATGTGGTAGACGTAGAGGTGGTCTGCGCCGCGGTCCGGCACGATCATATACTCCCCAGACGGATCAAAAGCAGCAGCATGTGGATTGCTCTGGATCTGAGACCCGTTTGTTCCTGGTCCGGGGTCGGTGAGGTTGTACTTGAAGACAAACGTAGCATCACCAATTATGCCAGGCGATCGCAATGGGTAGATTGCCACACTCGAACCGTCGCTAGGAGAACAAACCATCAGTCCGAAAAAAAGAACAAAACAAAATGAACAGAGTCAGATCTACCGTCTGGACAAAGTAAATATCACTCACATGTTGGCGACAGATAATGTCCTGCCATCCCTGGCAACATCGCAAAAAACACCCCCCATGCCATTTGAGGATTGCGATGCGACAAGACGCAAGGCGCCACGGTCTTCGCCGTGTTTATCAAAAGAGAAAACCCCTCCAGAGCTAGAAAGGTTGTTGGGGTAATCCGTTCTCGAAACAGAATAGATGACACGGTCCTGCTGATGCAGCCAGCCTGGTCGAATGCCGGCTTGTGTTGTGGTAAGAAGATCCAGACTTTCAGATGCGGCTTTTCTAGGATCGAGTGAGAACGTGAGGATGCCATGTTCTTGGTGAGCAATGCGCAGTAATGGTAGTTCTGAGCCGTGGACAGGAGCAGATAGGACTGCGCCCGCCGTAAGAAAGAGTAGGCCGAGGACGAACATTCTCAAGCACCAGACGCTATATGCGGTAAATAATAGGCGAGCTGACTGGGTGATTCGGGTGCCGAGAAATAGCGACAGAGCTGAGGCTGCCGACTGACTCCAAAATAAAACGCCATAACGGTGACCGATTACCATGAGATATATACGTCTCACCAATAGGCAACAAAATAATCAAACTGTGACCGAGAGTAATGTATCAAGGCCGCTGATGCAGGGACACTTTCCGCCCGAGAGCTGAGCCACAATCGAATTACGACCATCTCGGGATGATATTGTGCCATGTATTATGAACTAATGAAACTGAACAACGTCCAACTAAAGTGAAGCCTGGTCGAGCCTGCATTGACCAACGGAAGTTAATATATATATATATATATAAATAAAATTAACAAACTACCGAACATAGCAACCACTAATATCAACACTTCAGGACGTTCGTCGCAAAGTCTACAAATTATACGCCGTACGCCAGCCCGAGAACACGGACCATACGTAAAGCCCCAGCCAATGGGATCTTGTGGACAAGCCAGGCTGAAGTGGGGTCACACGTGACGTCACCGCTTTGTTGTGGGATAATGTGCATGCATTCTACAGGAATGGCTAAGTGAGGCCTCTCAGGGGCAGATCCATCATATGGAACCCATCACGTGACGTACACGTGACGGCAGACAGCCAGTGGGTCCAACATTTGTGCCATATGTCGACGACGCAAGTTGAACGACATATCGACATATTCAATCCTGCAAAACACAAGGCAGGTTTCCTCTACGCGCCTCAATTTGCAAGCACAGTTGATCGTCACTGCGAACCGTTCTAAACATATACACACGACAAAGGCAACAAGATGGCCCCTAGGCAGCAGACAGTATTCATTACGGGGTAAGATTGGCTTCCGGGCAACTGTTGAAAGACACCTCGAACGAACGAAACACTGACATTGACCACAGCTGCTCGCCTGGTGGCATTGGGAATGCGCTGGCCCGCGAGTTCCATGCACGCGGCTGCAAAGTCATCGCATCGGCCCGCCGCGCCGAGGCGTTGACGGACCTGCAGGCGCTCGGCCTCGAGACGGTGCTGCTCGACGTCGACGACGAGGCGAGCGTGGCGGCCGCCGTCGAGGCCGTGGCCGATCTGACCGGCGGCCGCCTCGACATTCTGGTGAACAACGCCGGCACGACCTACCAGATGCCCCTGGCGGACATTGAGCTGGCGCGGCTGCGCGCGCTCTTCGAGACGAACCTGGTGTCCGTCGTCGGGCTCACGAACCGGCTGCTGCCGCAGCTCATCGCCGCGCGCGGGCTGGTCGTCAACATCTCGTCGGCCTCGGAGAGCCTGCCGTTCCCCTTCAAGGGCGCGTACGCCATGACCAAGGCGGCGCTGGCGTCGTACAGCCGCACGCTGTCGGTCGAGCTGGCGCCGCTGGGCGTGCGCGTGCTCAACGTGACGACGGCCTTTGTGCAGTCGCAGCTCGGCAAGCGCACGGCGCCGCCCGAATGGCCGGCCAACAGCCTCTACGACAGCATGCGGGGGCTGCCGCAGGGCGCGGGCAGCGGGCAACGCATGCTGCCGGAGACGTTTGCGACGCGGGTGGTGGGCGAGTGCCTCAAGGGCCCCGGCTGGCTGGAGTGGGGGCCCTGGCGGTTTGGCGGCACGCGCGAGACCATGATGCTGGGCACGCTGAGCGGGCCGATGTGGCTGCTGGGGTTCCTGGGGAACAACTGGGCGCGGTTCTTTATGCTTCGCAAGTGGAAGTTTTCCATTCTGAGCGACGCCCTGCGGCGAGACAAGAAGACGGTGTAGGTGTCGTTGGTTTTGTGAAGGAACTACATTCGGTGACTATCTCAAGGAAGCTTAATTTCAGACGAAGCACGTATTCCAACATGAGACGCAACCGTTGCATCGCCTCGCACACCTACCCCGTCGTTATCGGTCGTCGTTGTGCCCAGCAGCTGGACCACTTGCGGCCTCCTTCTCGAGTTCGATGCCGCTCTTGTCTGCGATGTAACGGAGCTCCTCCTCGTCAAATGTACGCACGACTTCGCTCTTCAACGCGTCCAGAATCTCCGCCGACGTCGCAAACTCCCCATACCAGCACTTGCGGATCGTATCAGCAAAGAGAAGCATGCCGGTCACGGGGCTCGTGCCGATTGTGTCCGGCGTCGTGTTCCCGGTGCTGCCCTTGAGTGGTTCGTGTTTCAGTGCCTCGCCATACAGGTCGGGAAACTCCTGCCGCGCGTACAGGTCTTCCACGTCGAAATCGTGCACCTTGTCGTGCGGCCGCACGCCGGTCACAATGTGGTAGATGCTGCAGCCAAGCGCAAAGACCTCCGTGTCGATGCCAAAGTGGTCTCTCGGGTTGCGTGGCTTGTGGTAATGCGAGCTCTCCAGCGACATCGGTTCCGAACCATTCAGCGACGACCCGGCAAAGTCAAAGATGCGCACGTTGAGCTCCGCATCAAGGCCCATGTTTTCCGGTTTGATGTCGCAATGGATCACATTGAGAGCGTGCAGCGTCACAATACCGTCGACGGCCTCCAGGGCCCAGCGGGCCCGTTGTCGGAGCGGGATGGAATCGTGGCGGCGGCTCATTCGGCGCTCCATGTCGGCCTGTGTCTTCTCGTCATCTCTGCGCTTTTCGTCCAGAAACTCACGCATCGTGTAGCCTCGCAGGTACTCACGCAGCGTGTTGTTTGTCAGGTACGCCAAGTCGATGGTGACGCCATTCTTTCCGTCGTCCGACGAACCAAGAAACTGTGCAAAGCGACGGTGGTTCTTGGGCAGGTGCTCGTAGATGGCGATCTCGTTCCGCAAACTCTGGCACTGCCGCTTGATGACGAAATCGTCCTCTCTCCAAAGTGAAACAATTTTCCGGACCCGTGTTCCACCCGGGAGAGGGATGACGGTACCGGAATTGCCAGCGCTGATCATCGTAGCCTACCATGCATTTGCAGAATTAGTCGTCTTTGGAAGCACCTGTTTGTCACAACGAGGCAATTTGCAAAGGAGCCTGGCAAGACACTAGGCTGTGGAGCTCAACGTACAAAGAGTTGGCCTTCTTTCGAGTCGCGCGCGATGACTTTCGTATTGACAACAGTGGTCATGGAGTCCTTTTTACCGCCTTTGACGCCATCTTTCACGCCGTCCATCGTGGTATCACCGTTTGTTTTGGGTTGCGCTGTCGCATTGCCATGGATAGGGGTGGCCATCGGTACCTGGACTGACTCCTGCCAGAGTAGCTGGTTTTCTGCGCTGTTCTCTTACGGGTCTGGATGAAGGATCTGGTGCCGCCGTCGGGATAGCAGTACAGTCTTGTCGATGCTGGTTGTGCTGTCCGTGTTTGCTGCATAAGGGCACCCTGTAGATAGAACCCCTTACCGCAGAAACAAAACAAGGCGGCATGTCTCCAGCCGGCAACTACACGTGATAAGTTGATGTCAGGTGACAAGAGTGAAGTTGGGGGCCAAGCTCTCAGAAGGCAGGAAAGAAACACGAATCTGTTATTTAGGATCACTGACTACTATCTAATAGAGAAAGTATGCGAAAAAAGCGAAGAAATCGATAAAAATACTCGATCCGTCAACACAGTTGTGAAAGGTGTGTTGCGTGGAGTTTGTCGAGATATCGTCGAATCCAATAAAGACAAGGTTAAACCCCAATTTCGTGGTCGCTACAGCGGGACACTTGCCCACTAGTGCACTGGTTCCGTCACTAAATCGCCCCTAAAAGCCTACAAGACCGAATCCGTCACGGGAGCACCCGGAGCACTTTAGTTCTTGCATTTGGTGCGAGGACCGAGTCCACGCGAGAAGTACCATTCTTCGATATCGTCGCACTGCACGCCCAGTTCTTTGGCCTCGTCGCATTCTACGAACCGAGCCGTATCAACTCGATGACCGCAGGCGTAAAGGTCGCAGTAGTGCATCGTTATGCAGTGTCGCTGTCCTCTGAATAGGACAAGCCGTGAATGGCGGATGCGTTGGGGGCGGATTGTAATGGCTCACCTCTGCTCGACCTACCCTGGAGTGAGTTGGGCTTGGGTGAGGCTCTTGAAAACGTGGAAAATGATGTCAAAACAGACATAAATGGCTTGACGGTCGTTTCTGTGCGAAGTTGGGTGGATGTAAAGACGATGTCTTCCATTTCAGTTAAAGTGAGGCGCTCCATAGCCGCCATGATACATCTTGTCTTCGGCGTGTTGGTGCCTCTTAGACAGCTTCTTCGACAGCACCGTTCTACCTCATGACATAAGTGCCAGCTATTGCCGATGACTCTTGACATCGCCCATTTTCTGGTCCTGGGCTGTTGCGCAATCAGGCGCCTCAAAACGGGCGCATGCTGTTACAGTCGGCATGCCTGCTGATGCACACCGGCGAAGCAGAGAGGCTTGATATGTAGACAACAGCCTCTACGATTGGCCCTCCATCCACTACAGTATCTACACAGGTGCATTTTATTCTAGGCACCAGAGTACCTTTGCATAAATACAAATGGGCATTTACCAGCATTTTGGCCCCCAAGTGTGTGTCGCACGCCAACGCAGAGTTGGACAGGCCATGAATGAAAGAAAAACACCGTAAAGTCGAGTAAAAATTCACGGTTGCTGTCTGTACCAACGAGGAAGGCAACAGTTGGGTCCGTGGGGGAGGTACATTGGTGGCCAATGAACTGGGCCACCTAGCCGGCCGAGAATCGCATGCTGTTGGTGCGCCTCATCGGGATACCGGCTCCTAGGACGTACGCACGGAAAATTATTAAGTCTGTCATTTGGTATTTTGAAATGGTCAAAAATACTGCGGTTTGTCGGTTGTCGCATAAAATGCGCACAGGGCCATGATAAGCACCTCGAAATAACGACATGGGTGCCAAATGTCAGCTTCTTCAGGATGTGTGCCCTGAAACACCGTCATGGGGTGGCATTCTCTTGGCTGACGGTCAGAGGTGCCCTGTGTGTGTGATGGAAAATGGGGGGGCTTCTGCCTTGGAAACGAATCTGCAGCTCTACGGGTCTAAAGTCATGTATTCACATCATAGGAGGTTTAAACGTTCACCAGGCGTCCACAAGGCCCTTGAAATCTTGTATAAATATCCCCGGCACGCGAAGTGCTCTGTCCCGTAAATCAAAATATTCTCCAAGCTCGACAGTCAGATCGTCCTTGTCCGCTATCCTTCGATAAGTCTATTGTTTTGTTCACAAAGAGCCTGGTGTAAGCGTACGGGTTTCAGCATGCACGTTTCGTCCTGAATCACCTGCTAGGAGGTTTACTGATTCTACAGGCAGCGACGAAAGCAACCATTTTCCATTTTCGAAACCGTTACCTACACAAGTCGGAAGATCTTATACTACTCTATTTGAGCTATCCAATTCTAACCAGGTCTGCGCGTTGACAGATTTGTACGGAATGTCTGCCAGTTCTGGGAAAAGAGGATGGTGTGGTGTCTGCGGTCATCACAACAATGAGCACAACTACCATACTTGTGAGGCAGCTGGGTGTCGGAAGAAATTCAAAGTGTGCCAGGTAGGGGATCACGAAAACTCTGGCAATGGAGAATGTGTTCTCTGCAAATGGTGCCCCGACGATCCTTACGAGTGCAGCATGGTCGATATTATGAATATACCTCGACTATCATGAGAGTCGTTCTGATGTCAGTTTAGATACGAGGCAACGTGTTTAACCATAATGCCGTGGCTGATGATTTATCTTCGACCACGGGGCTGCTCGCATCTCTCGAATGTTTTGGAGTTTCGGAATCCTCCGAGTCTTCTGAATCAAAATCATCAAACCATTTATGATTCCATATGTCTTTTTCGTGTCTTGACCATCCGTCCCGACGTAGCCAGGTGAAAATGTTTCGGGTTGCATTTTCGGATATGACGTCCTTTAACCTGTCCATTCCCTCGTAGGAAATGTAATGCTCAGAGAGTCTGTCTCCACCGTAATTCCTTTGTTTCTCGGTTTCGTGTCTTTGGTCGTCCAGCCTGTGATGCCCCGGAGATCGGTAGTCGCCTGGTAACTGTCGTAGTTTACCATCTCGCACCTCCCAGTCAAAACCCTGGTAATCGAGCTGATGGTATTGGCACGTGGCGTGGGCCTCCACGACAAGGTCAACGTCGCCTAGCGGTGTCTTGCCAAATGGCCGCCATGGCACCACCGGAAGACGCTCGTGGTCGTCAGACTGAGAAAGGAACAAGAGTCGACACTCGTCCGCACGGGCTATCTGTGAATCGCACGCACTGGATGTTGGCTGTTGCATAAACGTCTGTATCGTGCCTGACCATGCTGCCGAGTTCAAGTCGATGGGAATCTGTCCTCGGCGCGCTTCTTGTAGCAGTTGTCCCTGTAGACCGAGAATGGCGGCGCCGAGCCACAAAAAGGCAACGCTGGCCGAAGGCGACCGGTTCAACATCATTCGACACAATGTGAACGGATCGTGCGTGGGGATGCTGTCAATAGCAGCTATGCTTCCTTGCAGCCACGCCGATGCGACATTGCACTCGACACCGGGTTCGTAAAAGACGCTGAGAAGCATGGGTCGCAGTCCTCGTCTGTAGCAACTGAGCGTGATGAGTCTGTCCAAGTCACAATCCTGGACATCCCAGGATGGAGCATGGCCGTCAGGAGGGCCGATATGACCGTCCTGGGGCAATGCAGTTGACCTGTTCGCGACGAAAACGGGCAATCGCAGCGCCTTGCCTCGACCCATGGACGGAAACAAGAGGACGGCGGCAAGTGCAGCTTGGCTCTGGGCAGCAAGACCATGGCGAGCACAAAAGCTGCTAAGAAAGCATCGTGCTTCGGCGTAGGACGGCGGCGTGGGTGCTTCCGTTGGGTCCGCGTGGCTAGATAGCAATGTCGTTGACAAAGAAAACCAGTTATTTCCTTGGTGCTCGATGGACCACGGAGCCACAAACGTCTCATCCTCGAACCTCAATGTAGCACGCCAGCCGCAGCCGTCCGCCAGAACAGCGGACCACCACCGGACCTCACCGGCGCTCGCCTCCCCGATGTCCACCACAGCGGTATCGTATTTTGTCGAATCCGCCGCAGTCGAGCCTGACTGCTCCTCTCTCTCGGTATATGTGACCGCACAAGGCTCGGGCATGACCTCTGTCCACGGCGCGGACAGAATATAAGACCACGCCAGGACGAGAACAGCAATGTAGTTCTGGTTGCCATGAAACGATTCCTTGCGTGAGTCCGAGGCAATGGTTGACGTTTCTGTGATGAGTGTGGTTGTGCCTGTCGACGATGCCACTTCAATCTGAGTCGGCAGTCGAAAAGATGGGAGATCATCACGATGCAAGCAGCCAGACGCTGATGTTCCCCATGTCGAACTGCCAGAGGCAAACAGGCGGTTCTCCTTTGCGACTTTCTCGCGCTTCAAGCTCAAGTCTCGCGGAATGGGAGGCCATGCTAGGAATGAGAAGCCAATATCGAAAGATGGAAAGGGAGCGCCAATATGACTGACGGCAGTCGCGTACAGCGAGGACCAGAGACAATACGCCCGGTCGTACGTCAAGCGAAATTGGTCTGGAGAGGGACGGACGGCATCGCTTGTCTCCACGTCCACGTGGGCGATGCCTGTGCCAGAGATGCCGCTGTCTTGCATCGTTGCATAATGGGCTCACCGTCGCTCGTGGTAACCCGGCGTCGTGTCTCGTGGAGGGGTGCCATTGAATCCCGTCTCAGCTCAGGGGACGGTACAAGAGGTCACCGTTGGCGGGGCGCGCCTAAGTGCTGGAGGCGGTGGGTGCATGCGGCAGAACTCATGCCCCACAAGGCTTAGCGAGGCGAACTAGCGGTCTTGGTCTTCAGCAGGGGGGAAACGAACGTCACTGCAAGCGAAAGGCATATCCACTGCCAAGACACGTCAATATCGGTACGATGTACGGAGTACCGCATACAGCATATATGTAGGCATTAATTACTACTTGGTTTGTTTAAATCAGAGCGGCTAGCAGAGCCAATGACCAAGCATACTTTGGGTGACCACAAACCATAACAGGCTCTACGTGCGGACCGCCACCTACTGCACTTGGTGCTGTGCATTGCGTGGTCACTGGGTTGTTACTGGCCAGGCGGGGTGACTTCCGCCTACGAGGCTTCGCGTCGCACAGAGCCCTAACTATAGGCCCTGTGTCGTCCTGTAGGCTCTCAGTCGACGAGCTCTTTCCTCACTTGAGAAACAGAAATACATGTTATGACCTTTCCGTGTTTATGTTTACGTTTTGCAAAACTCTCCCTCCTACACATCACAGCCCATCCAAGCCAGAACGACTTTTCCGCACAGCGCTTCGTGCTGTACCACAGCCATGGACTTTACTTTTCCGTTGACGCTCAGGAATGCCATGAGCAACACTGATGTGTCCGCCTTCCAACGGGCCATTGACGTGCCATCATCCTATACGTGCAATATAGAGCTTTTTCAACCGCAAGCAGACCGGCTTGTAACCGCTTTCCACGCCGTCCAACATGAACAACATCGGTTTGAGAGACAACTTGAAAAGCTGCAGTTGACAATTTCATTTGTGGACAGGCAGTGGACCGAGGGAGCAATCAACCTGCCACGCGGTCAATTTGCCGAAGAGCGACGCCTGCTGCTGAGACACGAAAACGCACACTTAACGCTCATCTCTGTGCTCCGAACTAGGGGCGCAAATATTGCCGGCCGGGCGACCGATGTGGCCACACCAGACATCGGCGAATCGCGCGACCCCCGGACCGTTGTGGGCGCGATCATTATGAGCTACATAGGAGGCACCGAAAATGCCAGGGGCGTCAAGTCCCAAAAGACGCGCCAGAAAGAAAAGCTGTTCCGCAAGGAACTCATGGCAGCATATGGCTCAGACCACCCGACAATCACTCGCGCGACGTGGTGCCCTATCCTACAAAACTATGCGGGCAGGACCACAATTACCCATATCGTCGATCCCAACATAGGCGAGCCAGCCGCACGCGCCCTGTTTGGTGGCGACATGGATCATATCTGGAGGAACGAGAATGGCCTTTTGATATACAAAGAGTTTAGGAGGCTCATTGACGATGGAAAGGCCGTGGTTCTCCCATTGACGGACGCGCCCGACGAAACGCGTTTTATGTTCTGCCTCCTGACCATGGACATTGGGCGGTTGCACTCGAAGACCCGGCTCACCGCGAAAGATCTGCACAAAAGAGAGCTTGTTTTCAAGACCGACTTTCGCCCCTCTAAGACATATTTGTACTTCAAATTCATCACCACCCTGCTGCGCAGACGGTATGGCGAGCTACCGGATCACCTCGATGATCTTTGCAAGTTTCCCGCACCAGCACGGGCCCTGTGGGCATCCCCTGGCCCCAACATGAAGAAGTCTATTCTGTACAAACTCTCGCGTCAATTAGGCTGTCGATCAGACGCAGAGGCTGACATTCTCTGGGGTGTCAAGGAGTCTCCGATGGAGGCAGTGAGTGAGGAGGTAGATGACCTCACATCCGCCTTGTCTGTCAGTGTGTCGTTATCTGCCAACGCCACTACCCCCATGCGCACAGTAGAAACTATCTGCCAGACAGAGAAGGACAGTGATGCAAGTCATGAGGAAGACGACGACGATGACGACGATGAAGACGGTGAAGACGACGAAGACGACTAAGACGAGGACGGAGAGCAGGCAGAAGAGGCTGAAGGCGATGATACTCATTTTTATTGAGACCGACTTATCGTGCATCGAGATTGTTCAGCTGAGACACAATGACACAATGGGCTCACGAGACACGTGCTTGTGTGTCGACTTACCGCCGTGTGCGCTATTCCGCGGCACAGTTATTCTTTGTTTGGTAGCCGATATTTGTTTGCTATTCGGTACGGGTATTCTGTAGGGCATATGTGCCATCCATCAAGTAGAACTTCTTACAGCAGAATAAAATTAAAAATTAATCCAAATGAGTTGAAAAAGCGGTAACCCCAAGTTGATATACAACTGCAAACCGAACATGCACACGCGACTATTAAAAGTACAGAAAGTCACCACTCTATGCAACGTCCCAACACTTTCCGCAGTGTGCACAACGTCTGCTGCAGGCCCGCCGGCACTGTGCCACCCGATGGGAATAGCAAAGGTCCACAGATTTGGCAGCGATTTCTCGTCGAACGACCGAAACAAGGCGCAGACCTGTTGGTGAGCGTCGTGGACGCGTGAGAAACAATGCAACGACATCGTGGGCTGTACTACACACGCAGCCATGCATATCTATAAGCAGGTACAGACTGGAACCACGCGTACCTCGCACTGCGCCAACCGCACCGATACTTATGCCCTGCGGCCCCAGTTGACACTTCGCTCTACCACCTGCCGCCAGTGCGCCGTCGTTTGGGCCACCGCGGCCAGGTCCGGCAGCTGCTGCAGCGCCGCCACCAAGAAGGCGTTTTCGCTCTGTGCTCCCGCCGACGGCGCTGCCGGTCCCAGGCCCAGGCCCGTGCGCCCGCCGGCCAGGGGCGCTACATGCCACTCGATGCTCTTAACGAGGTTCAGCGTGCCCTGGTCAAAGGCGAGGCCGGCGCGCTGCATCTCCGACAGCAGGGCAAAGACGGCATGGGCGTCGCCCTGGCGCAGCCAGCGGATGCCGAGGAGGTGGTTGTAGAGGGGCGTGCTGGCGCCGAGGACGTAGGAGGCGAGGCCGAGCGCCTTGACGCGGGGCAACACGGCGAGCGCGAGCGGCGACGTGGTGCCGCCGCTGAAGTGGCTGTCGAGGAGGCGCTGGCCGTGCAGCAGGAGCGCGGGGTACAAGGGCCCGTGGGCCGTCAGTTTTGAGGACTCTTTGCGGCTTTTCTTTTCGGTGGCGGGTGCGGCCGACGACGACGATTTCGCCCTGCCAATGCCAAGCTCGTCGACGAGCGAAAAGACGTGCTCCTCCATGTACTGCCACAGGGCAAAGTCGGTCTTTTTCGAGAGCATGGCGAGCTCCATTTTTTGCTGTCGTTTGCGGCGGGCGAGCACGGCCGCTGAAGGGGGTGGCGGCGCCGTCTCCTCGGGGGTCTCTTCCGGTGTCTCTGCGGCAGCCTCCGCCTGGACCTGACGGGGCACCCGATTAGCCCGCACTTCATCCATTATGCCAAAGGCCTTGCCAGCGGCCGACCGCAAACTCGGCGGAAACTGCGACAGCACGCGGCTGCGCTGCGCATGGAGCCTGGCGTCCGCCGGCGGTGGTGGCGGCGCTTGTGGTGTTGCAGACGCGCTGCCACCGATCGACCCGAGCGAGCGGAGCACATTGGTCTCGGCAGCCACACCCGCATCTGTGCCTTCCAAGGCATCCATAACACCCGCGGCCTCCTCCTCGCCCTGCCGCCGAACGTTGCGCTGGTTCTCCCGCGCCAGGACCTGGTCGTCGCTCGCTTCGCCCAAAATCGAGTTCACACGCGCCCGCAATTCATCTTCACCGCGGCGCAGGGCCTCCGGCGCGTTGGCGTCGCCAGCGTTCATGCCGAGATCGTCACTGACATCGTCGCCCACGTAGCCGTCGTCCACGCCCTCATAACCGTACATTTCGCGGCTGAGGTCCTCCTGCTGCTGGCGGTGTGCAATGTCTCGGAAAATGCGCCGGAACGCCTGCCGCTCGAGGGGGGTAATGGTGCCCTCGGCGCCACCGACGCCGCCCAGGCGGATGTGGCCCGAGTCGTCGAGGTCGTCGTACTCGTCGCCATTGTGCTCCAGCCGCTCCGCGTCGGGCAGGAGGTCGCGTTCAATGTCGGGCGGCAGTTCAAAAGGGATGGGGTCGCGCCGGCGGGCCGTTCGTGGCGCTGGCGAAGACGAGGAAGAGGACGAGGAAGACGGCGGCCGTCGACGGGAGTGCGCTGGCGCCGTGGCGTGCAAGCTGCGGAGGAATTGGCGGACCACGGGCGCTCGTAGTGGTCTCTGGACCAGCCGTGCCGGGTACAGAAAGGGCAGGAAGGAGGTCGACATGGCAAACGTCGATTGGTGAGGTGTAACGGGCGGAGAAGAGACAATCATGAAAGTCGCATACAGAAATCTCAAACTTTTTCTTGGAGCTCCATGCACACTATGGGGCGCGCTAAATTATACCGGCTTGGGCGGGAAACAGTGGAGCGTTGGCAGGTCTGCTTCACTAAATACGGTCACCTGACATCGCGTCGGGATAGTTCGACGGTGTGTTTAGCAGCTGTTAATTAGCAAGCTCTCTCGTGCACGCATCGCCAATGTCTCAAAATGTGTCGTTTGGGCAAATCTAACTGTTTGCTATTCACGCTCTCTTGCACTTGAGATGCTGATCAATGCCCCAACCATGTCCTAATCTCGTACACCAAATGAATCCTCGCAGATCAAGTCCCGTTTAACATCCACCTTTATTCAAGCCGACTCTGGCCGTCTCACATCTTTTGGGATCCATCCTGCTCTTTGGCAGCGCAGTCGTCTTGGTAGTCGTCCAACTTCCGTTTCAGTAACGCCTGCCGCTCCGCGTCCTGTCCTGTTGCCATCTCCTTTCGCCAAGTCTTAACTATGAGGGCCCAGTTCCCGCGCAGCTTGTCCTCCCTGCTGCGGTATCCCGACGTCGCCCGGTACAAGTCGAAATGCATGACTCTCTGTGCTTCGTCGTTCCATGCCATGTTCGGCCGGCGAACATCCTCGTTGAAGACGCCCTCGGCACGCAGCTCCTTCTGTGTCCGATTCTCCTCGTGCTCGAGGTTAATGCCGGGTGTCAATAACCCATCACGAAGTGCCCGACGAACGTCAGGACCGACATAGGACAGCAACATCATGTGGCGTACGAGCACATACGAGTGCAGGGGAATGGCGCGGCGGAGCGCAATGACGCCCAGGAACACGGGGACAAGCTGTCCCTGCACGTCTTCGGCGACCCTGTACATTATTTCCTCATGCTGCAGCACCTCTCGGTCACTCGCACGCACGCCTTTGGCCACAAACGTGTATCCATATCCCGTTACCGTGATCTTGAAGAGGACGCCGTGGCGGCCAAAGAGACCGTGGCGGCCCAGACACTCGCAGTCCTGGTCTACATTGGTGGCAAGCTGTGTGACGACACGCTGTCTCAGCTCATCGACCGTCAATGGGTGGCGGAATGCGCCGAGGCGGATGGCCGCCTCTCGGTGCAGCTGCACATTAGGACACTTGTCGCTCAGCGCTTCCCGGCGTTGCATGCTGCGCAGACACGCTTGCGTGCAGTAAGGCATCGTCCATGGCACAGAAATAGGCGGCTCTTTCGGCAGTGTGCACTTGCTGATGATAACACCGCCGTCATCGTCCTCGTAGAGCGAGGGCCAGCGCTTCAGATCCTTCTCGGCGGCGTTGATCCAGGACGCCGGTCGCGGTGCGGATTGAGAGGCCCATATGCAGAAACTGGCAAAGTAGGCTGCTGCTGTCTCGTGGGGCGCACGGAGTCCTTTGTTGAGCTTCCTGCGGGTATCGGTATCGTAGACTGAAGGCACGGACAAATCGCACAAGTGATAGTAGAGTGTGCGCCAGTCGTCTTTGGGCACGCGAAGAAACAGAACGCTGTCGCCCGTCGCAACGTAGGCATGCTCGATGCCCGTAGCAATCATATAATGAAAGTTCCTGCAGAGTATTCTCACCACTAGCTGATCAGAAGTCCATGTTGACAGGCTGTAGATGCAGTCCGCTGCCACTTCGGCCGTTCCTTTGGCCGTAGGTGGATCTGCGCGGCGCTCGTACTTGGCCACTCTTGCAAAAAAATCGTCAAGTTGGCCGGCCTGCATAAGCTGCCTTAGTCTCTTCACTGAGCGTCCGGTCGAATTCTTGTACTCGCCGATCAGAACGGGTACGTGGCTCTCGTCGCTCTGGCTAGCAATGCCCCAGCGATGGGGACGACCGATACGGTCGCGATCGTCGACGTCGCGCTCGGGCCACGTAAGTTCGTCACGATCACCCCTGTTTTGTGGCTCGAGCCCAAAAGGCATGCCTTGTAAGAAGATCGTAGCCATGCTTGCACCACTGGTAGGTCCGCCTGGTTGTTCGCTCTGTGCCCGGCGGTAGGCGTCCAGAAGTTCGAGGGCCGGTTTCTCCATGGCCTCTTTCACAAAGAAGGGAAGTTCTGCCCGGCGCATGAAATACTTGTCTGGGGAGCTCATCTGCATATGTGGCTGAGGTCTCTCGATCATGCGGAGTGGTGGGAAGAGGGCCTCGTCCCCCAGTGTTTGAGACAGCTTTCCAAACGTAGCAATGTGGTCCTCAGCAAAACTGGGCCATCGCCGCAGAAACTGTGGGCCGTAGAAGTGGTCGTCAAAAGACGATATCTGTGCCTCCGGTTCAGGTGGAAGGCCCCGTCTTGTTCGTCTCCAGCGGGATGCGGCACTGTGTTGGTGGCAATACCCATCGCTCATAGCTCCATCCCTGAAGGTGAGCAGAGACCGAGGGCCGTCGTAGAACAAGGACTGCAAATTGTCTTCGACCAACTCGAGGTAGGTCAGAAGCGATGTTTTCTGGTGGCGGTCAACAAAAGTCGCCATTGCGATGGAAATAGGGGTTGCAGCGGTTGCAGCGATGCTGCTATCCAACCACTTCTCTACTTTATCTGTGTGTGCGTCTCCCGTCTCTTGCGGTGTCTTGTTCCTCGGCTTTTCGGTGATAGACAGAGAACCATGGGGATGCTTGTCCATAGCAATAGGCCCGTCATTTTTGCTCCTTTTGTTCGCGTCTGCGTCGTTTTTCTCTTGCTCCTCGTTTGGAACTGCATTATCGGCTGCGTCCATTTCCATGATGATAACGCGGAGCGGCAAGACTAAAAGCAGCGCTATGTGAGGGATAACTGTGTCTTTGCGGTCCAGAATTTCGGTCGTAAATTGTAGATGTTAACTATGAGGCAGATTCAGGCCAGATCATACACTTGCTGGTTGGGTAGGACGTTGTGTTGGATCGTGGTCATGTGACCTCAGATCCTTAGCCTTAGCCCTGACCTGGCCTACCTCGTTCCTTCTAGCTTTCTTTAGCTCGTAACAATACACTCGCACTTTAGCCATCCATCACGTTGTCTTTATATTTTTCGTTTGTTGGCATTCGTGAATATTGAGGACGAGGTGTGTTTGACGAAAAAGGCAGGTGGGTCTTGCCTTGCTGTGCCATTAGCGGAAGGAGCGAGGAAGGCCGCGTGCACGCACGCACTTTACGCGTAGTTTAGTTTTGCACGGGACTTTGGCGTGAGCGCGGAGACCGCGTCTCCACACTCTAAATCCCAGCTCAGTTCTCATTTACCACCGGTTGCTCAGCTCCGCCCGTTGGACTGCGAGAGCACCGAGACCGACCAATCCCCCTTGAAGGCAACACCCGGTCTTTGCCATTGACTCACTTTCTGCAATGTCCCCCTCGGCGGATACGTCTGGGCTGACGGCCTGGGAGCGGCGGCGCGCGGAAAACGCCAGGGTGAACAATGAGATTTTGAACAGCATCTCCAAGACGTCGGCGAAGGTGTTTGGTCCCATCGCGTCGGCAAACAAACATGCGTCGCCTGCCTCCCAGACGAAAAAGCGACCCTCGCGCCGGTCAGAGCCGGTCAAGCGCGAAGCGCCCATGCCGACGCGCCGCAGCGCTCGCGTGGCCGGCATCGAGGCAGATCCCGAGACATTGAAGCGCAAACTGGAGGGTGTTGACGGTGTCCACGGGGTCGATGGAGTTCTTGAGTACGGCATTGGCGAGTCGGCGCGCGACAAGCGGCTGCGGGTCAGCGGCGACTTGAGCCTGGGCGACATGCAGGTGGACGGACGGTGGCAGGGCACACTTGCCGGGCTGAAGGAGCTGTCGACGACAGGGGCCAGCACGCGCCCAGGCGTGCGACCGGGCGTGCGCACATTTACCGACGAGGATGTCCAGGAAACGACGGACAAGGAGCTAAAGGCACTGCGGCAAGAGATGAATGGCCTGCAACTGTACGAAAAGTTTGAGGTCAAGGGTGAGTCGACGGTCGAAAGCCACAGAGTAACAACGGAGAGACCTGCACTAACAACACAGACTTGAAATTGACAAAGGACCGCATTTATGCAATGGCATTCCACCCCACCGAGGACAAGCCCATTGTGTTTGCAGGCGACAAGGAGGGCCGGCTGGGTATTTTCGATGCGTCACAGGAGCCCGACATGCCCGTCAAGGAGGAAGATGCCGATGACGACGAGGAAGCAGATGCACCCGAGCCTGTTATTGTCGGGTTCAAGCCTCACGCCCGCACCATCTCGAGCATCCACGTGCTGGACAGCGACCCCAGCTCCGTCTACACAGCCTCCTACGATACAACCATCCGGAAACTGGACATCCAGGCACAAAAGTCAGTCGAGGTATACGCGCCGCCAGACGACCAGAGCGATTCGGACATGGCCATCTCATGCATGGACTTTGCCTCGGACAACCCGAGTCTGGTCTTCTTCTCGACGCTGCGCGGCACCCTTGGCCGACACGACCTGCGCGCCACGCCTGCGTCGGCCACCACGATCTGGCCGGGCCTGCACGACAACCACAAAATCGGCGGCTTCTCGCTGAGCCCACGCCAGCCGCACCTCGTGGCGACGGCCAGTCTCGACCGCACCCTCAAGATCTGGGACCTGCGCAAGATCATCACACACAAGGACGAGGACGGCAGCAAGGTCGACCGGCCCGCCCTGCTCGGCGAGGACCCCGCGCGGCTGTCGGTCTCGCACGCCGCCTGGGGCCCGGGCGGCCACATCGCCACGACGTCGTACGACGACACCATTCGCGTGTACGACTTTTCGGCCGCCCAAAGCACGTGGACGCCCGGCCAGGCGCTGGGCGGCGACGCGACCACGCCGGCGCGCAAGATCAGCCACAACAACCAGACGGGCCGGTGGGTGACCATCCTCAAGCCGCAGTGGCAGCGCCACCCGCCCGGCGGCGTGCACAAGTTTGCGGTGGGCAACATGAACCGGTTTGTGGACGTGTACGCGGGCGCGACGGGCGAGCAGCTGGGCCAGCTGGACGGCGACGGGATCACGGCGGTGCCGGCGGTGGCGCATTTCCATCCCTCGCAGAACTGGGTGGCCGGCGGCAACGCGAGCGGCAAGTTGACGCTGTGGATGTAGGGTTGCACAGCAGTTATTATATGAGACTGGTCGAGTATGAATGGATGGTTGAGCTGGTCTTTTCATGTTTTACATATGCGTTCAATATATCATTTTGTGTAGCATGGAAAGGGTACAAATTACTTGTGGTCTGCATAAAAGACACAGCATGCTGCTGCGATGTAGCCAGCGTCTTGTTGATGTTCGTCTCGTTCGAGGACGAACCAGTGCTGTGAAAATGGCCCACAGCATAAATAGCCACCGCCAGGCGCTGTGGGTTCGCCTGGCATGTGACGGCGGTCTTGTGCCATGCTTTGCACCGACGACGGCGGTCGGTCGCGCCTGTTGGTTAGCGCGTGCAAAGGCCCATGTGCGCCAAATACCGGCAGCAGCTTCCCCGATACGCCGTATTACGCACAACGATGCCCCCAAAGTCGACCACCAACATGTTCTTTCCCGAAACAACGCAATCCAGGCCTTCATAGCTCCCTTTCTCCTTGGGACTTTTTACGTAGCCAGGAACATCTCCACCCCATCGCTTATCAGCTGCCACGTCCTCTGTCAAACTAGAAATATTTCTCCCTCTCCCATCAGCGACCTCCATCACCTACACGCCTCCCAACGCACCATTTTCGTTATCCACGGCCTGGTCACCGAGGCTCATGCTCGCCCATCTATGGAAATGGACTAACAGTCAACGGACCAATCCTGCTGCTTTTTCATGGTCGATAGTCGATCGCTCGCACTGAATCTTTTTTGTCCCTCCGGCTCCTATCCTCTTATCCTCTTATCCTTTATCCTTTTTCCTTTCTTTTATCTTCTTTTCTTATCAAACCCTATTTTCGCCATCCTTGTTCGGCTGTCCTTCGTTCCTATTGTCGTCCCTATTGTCGTCGTTTCTTTCGCCCTACGACGCAACTCGACAGCATCTTCTCGTCGCCTCGCTTCCAGCGTCCGCTCGCTATTCGTCCCATCCACACTTTAATGCACCAGTCGAGCACAGTCTACAACATAGCTACTCCTTGCGCACAAATGTGACCACACACAACGGACGCTATACCACCACCACCTCTGTAAGTGCGCCTCTTCGCTCTTCCGCGCCCAGCCGTGTTTCCCCATCACCACCTGTTTGGCGCGCCATTCCGGCCATCCCGACCACCACCAGCGACGCCGATTAATACGCTGCTTTTATTCCTCATATTCCATCGGCCGGATCGGCTCTCTCTTTCGTGCGGCACTTTCCCGTCGTTTGTTTCATCTCTATTGTTGTATTCTATTCTCCAAGTCGTCAATACTAACAAACAGCCAGCCAGAACAGCCTTCAATTACATCCCCGACATAAAGCAACCGCCTCGCCCTGCTTCTGCCTTGCAACACAACCTTTGCCAACCGACTCCGTCCTGCAAATGCCCCGTCTGACCGGCGCAGCCAAACTCATCCTCGAGCTCACCTGCGCGCCTTGGCAAAGACACAATACCGCCAGGAGCCTCCCTTGCCGGCTAGGCTGCCACTGGCCCGTGCCTATTCCGACGGCCGTTCACGTCTTGCGTCCGAGCGTCCACGTTTTCTGTCGCTCGGAAAGACAGACGAAAAAACCTACTCCGTACGACGTAATCCCCAAAGGAACAGCAGTCAACACAGCCTTTGACAGGTCGAACTTGGCATCTCACGCGTTCTCCTCTCGTCTAGGCGTGCATTTCGCCTGCCTGCGCAAGCGGTCAGTCCCCACCCAAAAGCATCCCAGCCCTGCCCTGCCCGGCGGGTCCCGTCCACGTCTAGGCCCCAAAGCCCGCGAATGAGCCACTAGGCCTCACCCACCCGCGCCCCACTCCCGCGAAACAGCGCCAAACAACAACATTCACAAGCCTCCCGTTCCGTCCTATCTTACTTCGTCCCACCCGCGCCTGTGACTGACTGTCAAGTATCCCTCCTGCAGCAGGTCGCCTTACTCCTAAACCCCCGACCGCGAGCCAGTTCTTTCTCGACGCAGGCCTCTGATTTGACGCCTGCAAACGGAACGAGCCTCCTCGACGTGTCTGCCTGCCTCACACTTCTCTCTTCTCCACCGAGAATCCAAATCGCGTCCCATCCTCTCCAGCATGGCTCCGCCCAGAGATCCAGCAGCACCGACTGCTGCGTCCTCCACGACCCCAACACCAACGCAAACCCCGCCGCTCTCCACGGCAGCCTCAGGTGCCAGTAATCGTAATACTAATACCAACACAACGACCTCCTCGACCGCCACCCTCCAGGCCACTCCTATTGCCGCCTTTGCGTCGTCATCGCCAGGGCCGTCACGAACGGTCACGGGAGCCGTCTCGCCGTCTGCACCGTCGACAAAAAAGAACGACCACCCGCGCATGAGCCACAGCCACAGCCTCCGACTTCCCAGCCGCTTGTCCGCGCAGTCTCCCTCCACATCCGCCCTCGCTTCGGCGCTTGCGACCTCGCCGACCGGGCTATCCAACTCGAGCCCCCGCCAGTCTGAAGACGACGCCGACCGGCACAAGCCCAAGAAACTCGTCAAGCGGCGCCACGACGGTGGCAGCCAACGCACACCCAAAGCCATGGACTTTCCCGAGCGCTTAAAACAAAGCAGCGACGGCGGCGAGGAGGAGGTTATCCGGCCCGTCGTCTCTGGCAACGGTGCTTTTTACAATATGAACCAGAGCGTCTTCAACATGCTCGCCGCCGCCGGCTCGAACATCGACTTTAACAACCGATTTGGCGACCACTCAAGCGAGGAGGATGACGATGACGGTGGTGACGCCAAGGGCGGCGATGAAGACGCCGAGCGACGTCGGCACTTTGGCGGCGACGGCGCCGCTACTACCGTCTTGCCCGCTGCCGGCTCGTCTAAGAAGAGCGGCAAGAAACCCGCCAAGGACATATCCCAGTCCACCATCTTTACACGGAACCCCAGCAGCAGCAGTACTGGCAAAGATGGCAAGGATGGCAAGGACAGCGAACGTCGCTCGCGGTTCTCCGACAGCAAACTTATGCGCTCGCTGCCCTCCCTCAAGCAAAAGCTCTCCTCGAGCAAACGACGATCGTCGTCCGGTCTCTCGTCCAAGTCGTCCAAGCATGCCAGCGCAGGCGGCACCGGAAGCAGCCGCATTCTCGAAGAAGACGAAGATGCCGATGCCGATGCCGAAGCAGAGAGCTCCCACACACCCTCCTCGACCCAGACACGGCTCCCCCGCGGCAGCGGCGCCACCTCGGAAACCGATGCCGCGATCGCCTCCGAGCGCGGCTCCAACAACTCTCCGAGCATCCAGGTCACGCGGGCGGAGCGCAGCAACAGCGTCCGGAGCATCCCTGTCATGTCGCGCATGCTCGAGGCCAGGGAGCTGGCGTCCCTACGCCCCAGTTTCGACATCGACCGGGACCGCAAGGCCAGCGACAAGGACAAGGGCGATGTTGTCGATGTCGACGATGGCGGTCCGTCGGCTCTCTCGCGAAAGTTGATGGAAATCTTCGAGTTCGACAAGCCGGAAGAAGTCATCGAAGAATACCCGTGCTGGCTGCTGCAGAGCGTCTTGCTGCAGGGCTATATGTACATCACGTCGCGCCATATTTGCTTCTACGCCTACCTGCCCAAGAAGGCCAACGAGGTCGCCAAGTCCGGCTACCTGGCCAAGTCGGGCAAGCGGAACCCCAAGTACAACCGGTACTGGTTCCGGCTCAAGGGCGACGTGTTCTCGTACTACCGCGACGCCAAGAACCTCTACTTCCCCCACGGCCAGATCGACCTGCGCTACGGCATCTCGGCCACCGTCTCTGACCCGGACAAGGACGGCCTGCACTTCCAGGTCGTCACGCACCACCGCACCTACTTCTTCCGCGCCGACAGCGCCGCGAGCGCCAAGGAGTGGGTCAAGAGTCTGCAGCGCGTCATCTTCCGGTCGCACAATGACGGCGACAGCGTCAAGATCTCCCTACCCATTGAGAACGTCATCGACATTGAGGAGAACCAGGCCATGGTCGAGTTCACGGAAACGTGCAAGATCCGCGTCATCGATAACGACGAGACGTTTGCCATTGACGAGTACTTCTTTTCCTTCTTCGACTACGGCAAGGATGCCGTTCGTGTTCTCAAGATCCTCATCGACGCCAACAGCAACACCAACAGCAACGACAACGACGACAACAAGAACGCCGAGTCCGACCACCAGAGCGGCCAAGGCACACCCAGCCGCGCTTACGGTCGGCGCCTCGATCTGCCGTCGGCCGGCCAGGGTACGGACGACCGCGTCTCGCAGGACTCGACCGGCAGCGTGGCCTTTGGCGCCGGCCAAGAGCGCATTTCCATGTCCAAGCCGCCTTCCAAGCTGCAGGACTCTGTGCGTGCCACACTACTTATGATACCGCCCACAGCGGCCAGCAGTCCCCGTGCCAGTGGCGAGATCCCGCGCACCAGCTTTGACGCGCTGCGCTCCTCCTTCAGCCCCACCCGTCGCAGCCTCGAGACGAGCCAGGTCCTACATGCCAACTTGCCGCGCCGGAGCTTCAGCGACCGGATCAAAGGCACGTCCGGTGACAAGGCACAGCGCAAGGTCAGCGGGCGCGGCACATCGGCCGCACAGCAGCAGTCGTCTGACCCACAGGACTCGGCCGATTCGTTCATGCAGTCGTCCGTGGAAGACCCGAGCCAAATCAGCTTTTCGAACATGGCGGCCTCCTCCAGTGACGACCCCTCGGCCAGCCAGATCCTGCACGGCAGCGACGTGTTCCAGAGCCCGACGGTCGATGCAAGCTCGCCTAATTCCGCAGGGCCCCCTCCGTCTACGTCTCGGCCCGCCGCCGCTGCCTCCAAGCCTCGGCCACCACACCATGCTGCTACGACAGGCAACATTCGCAAGTTCAAAGGTTCTGGTTCCGACGACGTCGGAGAGAGCGAGGAGGGCCTAGCACAGAATCTGGCCCGCCTTGGCACGTATCCTCTCCAGCGTGCGGGTGCCTATGCGGGTTGGCTGAACCGCCAGTCGCGCCGCATGAGCACCATGCTGGCGACCGAGTCAATGGGATACGTCGAGAAGGTGTCGGGCATGTGGAAGGGCGGCCGCCAGCACTATGACGACGCGTCTCTCACGCCGCATGCCGATGCTGGCATTCCCGACGGAGAGCCCGGCATGTCCGTAGCCGACGCGATCGTCTCCAACGAGCACTTCCGCGAGCACTTTGCCTTGCCCGACACCGAAAAGCTGCAGGCGACGTACTTTGGCTCCATCATGCGCGTGTTGCCGCTGTATGGCAAGATTTACGTGAGCCAGCGCTACTTCTGCTTCCGCAGCCTGGTGCCCGGTACCCGCACCAAGCTGATCCTGCCGCTCAAGGACATCGAGAACGTGGTCAAGGAAAAAGGCTTCCGCTACACGTACTCCGGCCTGGTGGTCGTGATCCGGGGCCACGAAGAGCTCTTCTTTGAGTTCCACCAGGCCGAACTGCGCGACGACTGCGCCATCACGCTGCTGCATCTTCTGGACCGGTTCCGCTCGGCGAAGGAGTCTGGCATCCTGAGTGCCGAGGACAAGGCGGAAGCCGATGTGGCCCTCGCTGAGCGGGACGCGCTGAAAGAGGCCCGCGAAGAGGCCGCCGCGCGCATGGACGACCATGCCGAGACGCCGGCCGAGTCCACGGCCGCCGCCGTTGCAACAGCCAAGGCGGTTGCTGCCTCGAGCGAAGCCAAAGCGGAGCGCCTGAACCGCAAGATCCTGCGCCAATCGGCGCTGATGTCGGAGGCGCCCACCATTCTCTTCGACGACCCCAAAGCCTCCTTCCTCAACTTCAAGCCCGCCAAGTCCCTACGCATCACGTGTCTCACGATTGGCTCCCGCGGCGACGTGCAGCCGTACATTGCACTGGGGCGCGGCCTGCTGGCCGAGGGCCACCAGGTGCGCATTGCCACGCACCCCGAGTTTGAGGGCTGGATCCGCAGCCACGGCCTGGACTACGGCCGCGTCGCGGGCGACCCCGGCGAACTGATGCGCATCTGCATCGAGAACGGCACGTTCACCATCCAGTTCCTGCGCGAGGCCAACAGCAAGATGCGCACGTGGCTCGACGAGCTGCTGTCGACGGCGTGGACGGCGTGCCAGGGCGCGGACCTGCTGATCGAGTCGCCCAGCGCCATGGCCGGCATCCACATTGCCGAGAAGCTGCAGATTCCGTACTTCCGGGCGTTTACGATGCCCTGGACGCGCACACGGGCGTACCCGCATGCGTTCCTGATGCCGGAGCGCCGGATGGGCGGCGCGTACAACCAGTTCTCGTACTCCATGTTTGAGAACATCTTCTGGCGGGCGACGGCCGGCCAGATCAACCGGTGGCGCAACAAGACGCTGGGGCTGCGCAACACGTCACTGGAAAAGCTGCAAATCAACAAGGTGCCGTTCCTGTACAACTTCAGCCCGTGCGTGGTGCCGCCGCCGCTGGACTACAGCGACTGGATCCGCGTGACCGGCTACTGGTTCCTCGACGAGGGCACCAACATCAAGAAGGGCGACAAGGCCGAGGGCAAGGAGGTTGCCGCGACAAAGGAGCCGGCCTGGACGCCGCCGCAAGACCTGCTCGACTTTATCGCCAAGGCGCGCAAGGACCGCAAGAAGATTGTGTATGTGGGGTTCGGCTCGATCGTGGTGGCCGACCCGGCCAAGATGACGCAGGAAGTGATTGACGCCGTGCACAAGGCGGACGTCCGCTGCATCTTGTCCAAGGGCTGGTCGGACCGGCTGGTGGCCAAGAAGGACGACAAGGAGGAGGGGGCGCCGGCAAAGGAGGCGGAACTTGTTATGCACGCGGACCCGCCGGCGCCCCCGGCGCCCGAGGACGTGCTGCCGGCCGAAATCTTCCCCATCAAGTCGGCGCCGCACGACTGGCTGTTTGCGCAGATCGACGCGGCCGCGCACCACGGCGGCTCCGGCACGACCGGCGCGTCGCTGCGGGCGGGCATCCCGACCATCATCCGGCCCTTCTTCGGCGACCAGTTCTTCTTCGGCATGCGCGTGGAGGACCTGGGCGTGGGCCTCTGCCTCAAGAAATGGGGCGCCATGTCGTTTGCGCGCGCGCTCTGGGAGGCGACCAACTCGGAGCGCATGATCCGCAAGGCGGCGGTGCTGGGCGAGCAGATCCGCGAAGAGAACGGCGTGGACACGGCCATCCAGAGCATCTACCGCGACATGGAGTACGCCAAGTCGCTGGTGCGCGAAAAGGCCGTGAAGAGCGGCATGCTGCGCAGTGGTGGCGGCGACCGCGGCGACCGCGGCAGCGGCAACAGCAACGGCAAGGACAACAACAACAACTCCGACAGCGACGAGGCGTACGGCGACGACGACGACGATGACGACGTGCCCGAGGAGAGCTGGACGTTTGTCGGCGACGACGACCCGATGCAGCAGTCGGTGATCCTGACGCCAGATGGGGGTGCTGCCAGCGGTGACGACGGCGTGGTGCCGCGGGCCAGCAGTGGTGTCGGTGGTAGCGGTGGTAGCGGTGGTAGCGGTGGTAGCGGTGGCTACAAGGCCTTGGGAAGCCGCATTCTCGGCATGGCGACGGCGCAGAAACAATAAGTTGTTTTGTATTGGATTGGGTTTTCTTTCCTTCTTCTTTTTGTTCTTGCTTTGTTGTTTCTTCTCTCACCTCTTGTCAATGACGTACGACCCTGGCCCATGATGACTTTTTTGGTTTTTGTCATCTCCTAATATCCCTCTGTTTTATTTGTTTATTTCGTCCACATCGCCTCTGCCATCTCTCATCCTACATGTTTCCTGCGGCCTATCTACGACATTGTGTTCTGCATGGCATATATTTAGATGGAAAGCATATTAGATTGTGGGAGGCCACAGCCCCCTATTTTTGGTTTCGTGCCGTCGGTTTTGGTGGTTTATATAGAACAGGGACAAGGGACGAGCGACCTTGTTTTTGCCTTTTGTATGAAATGCCAACAGTTCTTTTTCTTGGATTCTTTTGACGTTGTGTTACTCCGGAATCTTGGCACCAAGCTGCTGCCAAAAGGCACAGCGCTCACCCCGGCCGGCCTCCCAGGCATCGGCGTCCTCGGCCGAGAAATGGTTCACAGGGGTACCGGCGACCGCGGCCGCACCCGGGGATGCCGATGTCGTCTGGTTGAGGTTGACCAGTGTGTGGCCGCCGTTGGGAGAGGCCCAAGAGGGCCAGTCGGCAGCGGCATTGGGGGCCGTCTTGTTGGCCAAGGACGCCCCGTTGGCGATAGCCAGCGGGATCGACGGGTTGCCAGTGGCGACGAACGCGACGATGCTCTCTGAGACGGGGGGGTTAGCAGCAGCGACAAACCTCGCGACAAAACGACAGACATACGTGAACGGAACGTACCTCGAAACGCCTGTACAAAGTCGGGACCCTGGGTTGTGGCCGGCCCCCAGTACGCAGACAGGTCGGCGCCATGGGCCGCAAAGGGGACGGAGTACTGGTAGTGGTACGACGAGCGGTTTGCGGGGCCGCTTTTGCGGGAGAAGGCCGTCGACAGCCAGTAGCTCGGGCACACGACGGCGACCTCGGCATAGATGTTCTTGTGATGGTCAGCAGCTGAAAACGTGGGACTCAGTTCAGTACACAACAGGGGCCCACCATGGACGTACATAGGCCGTCTGCTGCACACTGGTGGCAGCACTGCTGGCGTTGCCGGTCGGCTGGTACTTTGCCAGGATGGCGTCAATGTCTGCCTTGCCGAGCTCCTGCAAGTACGACGCCAGCCACGTCCGCAGGGCCGCGTCCGTGCGGATGCTCGACGGCACCAGCAGCACGCCCTCGTCGGCGTTGTGCCCGACGAAAGCGTTGACGCCGTGGAGTTCTGTTCTGCTGCCGTTTGCTCCAGCGCCACCGAGAAGAAGAGCACTCGGGGGTGCTGTCAGGAACGTGCCGTCCGTCACCGGCACAAACGCCCAGTTGCCGATCGGTGTCGGTGGCGACGTGGACACCAGGTTGCTGGCCTTTTGCAGGGTGAGGCTGTCCTGGGCGACAAGGCAGGCAAAGGCGTCGGTCGACGCGTTGCAGCCGGCGGCGGCGACAAAGTCGGCATAGTGGCGTTCGGGGATGGGGCTGTCGAAGCGCGGCTGGGTCGGGATCCACGACGAGGCGGTCCAGATCTGGCAGTGGTGAGCGGTGAGCGGTGAACCATGAACGGGATGAAGGACAACATCGAGGACAACAAGAATGGACGTACATTATGGAACAGCGGCTGGGCGTCTGCGCTGCCTGCGCCGTTGGCTGCCACGGTGTGCAGCAGAACCGAGCCGCCGCCGGCCGACTCGCCCGACAGCGTGACCCGCGCCTTGTCGCCCCCAAAGGCGGCAATGTGCCGCTGCACCCACTCCAGGGCCGCCCGCTGGTCCAGCAGGCCGGCGTTGAGCTGGCCGCGGCGCTGGACCTCCTTGGACGCCAGAAAGCCGAAAGCGCCGAGTCGGTACTGGATCGAGACGGCCACGATGGAGTGCGCATGGGCTGTGGCCGTCAGCAGGCCCGACACGTCCTGGGTGCCGTCGCCTTGGCCATAGCCGCCGCCATGGACCCAGACGAGGACCGGAAGAAGACTTCCGTTCGTGTTGGCCGGCGCATACACGTTCAGGAACAGGCAGTCCTCGTTGCCGGGGCTGAACACGGGCGATGCGCGCGGGTACTGGGAGAAGGACTGCGGACAAGCGGGGCCAAACTGGTCGGCGATGATGGGCCCGTGCGATCCGTTCCGCGACGAGCTGTTGCTGCTGCTCTCAATCGACTGCGGCGCCTGCCAGCGGAGACGGCCGACGGGTGGCTGGGCGTAGCGGATGCCCTTCCAGGCGTTGAGGCCGGTGGAGGCATTGTGCAGGCCCGTGTACGACGCATAGCCGAGGTCGACGGTGAGCGACGTGTTGGTGGCCGCATACGCACCTGCGACTATGGCGAGTACAGAAGCAAGTGGGAGTCTCATGGTTGCTTGGGTTTATTGTCTATCCAGTGGTCTTGGCAGGTTGTGATGTTGGAGATAGTCATCATGGGCCATTGGACTCGACTACTGACTACGGCTTAGGAAGCAACCAAGTCTTAAGTACGATCCCAATGCCAATTCAGCTTCCGGATTGTTACGGATATTCAGAAAATACTGGACTGTCCGCCATTCCGCTGTCGGGCTGAATCCAGTCGCCGGCTGATTCTGATATTGCACGCAGCCCCGGCGGTTGTGGACAATTAATATATTCGTCATAACATCATAACTAGCAATTTTGTGCTCCGCAGAGCGTTCCAGGCGGTCAATCTCGTCATCATATACAACGCCCGCCCGCCTCCCCTCACTTCGGCGCGTCCGTCAAGGGCACGTACCGCACACTCATCAGCCGCTTCTTCGTCACCGTGCCGTCCGCCGCCTTGTCAATCTGCCACACCCACTGGTTGCCCGCGCCGCCGGCACCCGCATCGTCCATGGGGATAAAGATGCGGCCCGGCGCGCGCAGCTGGGCGAGCAGTTCGGGGTGCAGCTCGGCCGCCGAGGCGCCGACGTGGATGGCGTCGAAGCCGTGGTCGCCCACGAGGGACGCCGGCGCGCCCTTGCGGCCGTCGCCGACGACAAACTGCACGCGGCCCGAGGCCAGCAGCTGGCGGCCGTCGGCGCTCTTGGCCATGTTGTGGCGGGCCTGGTCGCAGAGGGCGGCAATGTGCTCGACGCCGACGACGGCGCCGCGGGGGCCGGCGAGGGCGGCCAGGATGTGCGTGAGGTAGCCGCTGCCGCTGCCAATGTCGAGGATGCGGGCGCCGTCCGCGCCGTCCGCGCCACCAACATACGGCAGCAGGTGCTCCGCGGCCACGGCGTGCATGTGCGGCGCAGAGATGGTGACGCCGTGGCCAATGGACTGGGGCGCGTCCTTGTAGGGGCTGCGCGGCGCGTAGTGGGCGCGGTCGACGGCGAGGAAGGCCTGCTTGACGCGGTCGTCGGAGATCAGGCCGTGGGCGCACAGGTTGTCGACGAGCTCGGACAGCGAGTCGCCGGAGCTGCGCCAGGCCATGGTGGCGTATGCAGATCTGTGGAGTGCAGACGAGGACGATGCTGACGATGCTGATGGCAGCCGAGGGAAGAGGACCAGGGCGGTGCGCTTGAAAAGTCCAGCCAGTGTGGAGGAGTGAGAGTAATAGTCACGACAGAGCTTGTAATCGTGTATGTTGTTTAACGACGTTGAATTGATTTGATGGACGGACTTTGTTGAAGTGACGTTGAGTTGAACGTCGATATCGTTTGAGGTGGATGGACGCATGACATGTAAGTGGGTGGCGACAGCGCTAAAACCACTGGCGGCGGCTGTTGGTGGACGCTGCTAACAAATCACCCCACAGCGATCGTTTGCGTCACAACGAGGCACACGACTCTACGGTTTCTAAGGTCGGCAATAATGCAAAGCCGACAACGCAACGACCTAATAGCTCAGACCAGATTGTGTATGCTTATCGAGAAAAGTAAAGTTCGTGGATTGACACAAGGAAAGAATAAGGAATGTATGCTGCAGCAAAGCCCCAATATGCCGGCAAAAGACAAACAGAAAAAGCAAATAAAACGATGTAAGAGTAAACGTCGCCCCGGCTAGACGACACGCTCCGGGTTCTCCCCGTCCGCAATGACCGCCACGCCCAGCCCGCGGTCCGGGCTCTGCAGCACCAGCTGCTCGTGCCGCCGCGCCCGCAAAAAGTCGCTCACGCTCTTGATCAGAATCAGCCACCCGACAATCATCAGCGCGTACGCCGCCCACTCGCTGCTCGCAATGTCCGACAGGCTCGCCCCGATGCCGCCGCCGCTCCCCCCCGCGCCAGACACGTCGCCGGTGCCCACGGTGCTGGGGTCGAAGTTGTGCGCATTCGGGTCCGGCGGGGCCGCGTAGCCGTCGGACGACTTGGCGGCCGCGGCGCCGGCCGCGTCCATGCCGCTGCCCGAGCTGCCGCCGGCGTCGCCGGAGCCTTTGACGTAGAAGCCGTACTGGATGAGGGTGATGCCGAGGCCGGCACGGGAGCCGTTCTTGGCCGCGTGCGTCGAGTGCAGCAGGTAGGTCAGCAGGAAGCCGACGATCTGGAAGGACATGGAGATCATGCCGTTCCAGGCAAACGAGAACACGGACCCGACGGGCATGCCGTCCACGTACACGTCGTCGGGGCCGCCCAGGTGCGGTGCCAGGATCGTCGTCTCCCAGTACGGCGGGGCGGCGTCGGCCGCCGCCTGTTCGTAGGTCTACTCGGTTAGCATCATTCCTTATCGTTCACATTGTCCCATTGTCCATCGCACAGCACAGCAGGGAAGGACACCTACCGGAGGCAATTCGTCCTTTTCCTCGCCCGGCTCTGGCCGCGCCGTCAAATTCGAAAACACGCCGTCCGACTGGATGCCGCCGCCGTAGACGCGGCCGGTCGTGGGCGTCGGCGTGGTACCCGACGACGGTGCCGGCCGCCGTGTGGGTGCCAGCGCCGGCGACGGGGTCGACGTCGACGGCGTGGGTGCCGCGTTGCTGTCGGACTCTTCCGTCGTCTCCGTCGCGGCCGTTGCTGCCCCCGACCGTGTCATCCACGCCGGCGCCCGCATCGGCCGCAGGGCGTCCCGGCTGCGCATCAGCCGCTGGCGGTCGTCGGCATCGGCGTCGTCGTCATCGTCGCCAAACGCATCGAACAGCGCCGGGTCGACGACGGAGTTGGTCGTATGGATGGAGGCCGTGCCGTGCCGTCGGCCGCCGCTCGTGATCGTGGGCGCCCGCGACGACGTGCGGGACCGGAACGACGGCGGCGGGGAGTTGGGGATGGTCGGGTTGGGCGAGAAGAGGCTGTTGTCGTTTCGAGCGGTGCGGCCGTCGTAGTCGTCGTGGCCGTCGTCGTGGTCGTCGTGGTCGTCGTCCTGGGCATTCACCCGCTCGTACCGTGCCGACATGGCTGTAGGCAGGCGGTCAAGCCAGGGTCTCTGCGGGCGGTGGAGAGATAATCAAATGGCGAGGGGAGGCGGAGCGGTATGACTGGCGATGCTGTAGAGATGCAGATATGCTGTACTTTGATTCTGTTGCTGTCGTTGTCGCCGCTTGCTATAGTTGTTGCTCGGCCGTGCGGTTGAAATGTGTTTGGAAATGATGGGTCTCGGTTCAACGGCTTGGCGGTTTCAAAGCAGACGAAGGCGGCCGTCGAGGAGAGTGGATGGAGGATGGAGGCCGTCGTCGACGAGGAAGAGACGGCAGACGAAAAGAGCCGAAAGGCGTCAAACGTGTCGACACTAACGCAGTACCGAGTTGTTTATCGAGAGATAGGAAAGCACGATCAATGTGGTCAAAGGAGACGTCAGGAGCGACGATCGCCAAAGTGGGTGGGTTGGGGAATGGCAGAGTGGGCTTTGGGTTGAGCAGATTACGAAGTTACAGAGGCCTGAAAGGGACGGTGGCGCCAGAATGGACACGCATCGGCGACTTGGCTGGCATTTTGGCCGTTGCGCGGCCTTTTTTAGAACATGCCACGGTGCGAAGAGGCCACTGTAGCGAGTCTAGGGCGCAGTCAGGGGCCTCCTGGAGCCTCTGCGGCGCTCTGGGCGCTGCCTAAAACTGATTAGGGATGCGCCGGAACGCAGGGGCGACAGGGGCGACAAGGGCGATAATTACGACGGGGACTTTTGGGCTGCTGACGTTATGCGGGTTGGAGGCAGCTCGGGCAGGAAAACATGCGAGGCTGTCACTGTGCCACTGGGGCCTGCTTCAGTGGAGTTCGACTGCTTTCCACGGGGCGGCACAGCCCTGTCAGAACGAAGAGACCTAGAGTTGGTGCCTTGTTTGTGGGGCATCGTTGTCCCAAGGCGGGTCCACTTTAATGCTCAAACCGATGGCTGTCTCCAACAAAGTGGCCAATCACACAACGTCATTTGCGTGACACTGCAAGCTCGCATAAACTTTTCGACTTTGCGCTTCACGAGCCTCCAACGATACCGTCCAGTCGCGCAGAGTACCGTCGACGGCACGCAACCACAATGTCGGGTCTGAAGAGTGTAGGTCCACGATCCCTACGACAACCAATTGGTTCACTGCTCATGCACACACTCGCTCACACTCCATAGGTCCTCACAAAACAGTACAAGGCGGCGTTCGCCCGCTGGCCCAAAGACCAGCTGCGCCCGGATGTCCAGCTGCAGGATGTCCTGGGCGGCCAGCACCTCGCCGACCGTCTGGCCGGCCGCCGCTCCCTGGCCTCGCCCGTCACCAACATTGCCATTGAGCGCGCCACCGGCCGCCCGCCGCCGAACCCGCCCACGTCGGACCTCGCCCAGCTGCGCCAGGTGAATGCGCTGCAGTCGCTGCTCGAGGACCGCTACAAGAAGGCGCACCGCTTGACGGGCCCGCTGCTGACGCCGCGCAGCAACCCGACCTACTACACGGACCTGATGACGGAGCTGGAAGAGGCGCCGACGCGGAGTTTCCTGGGGCGTTTGCGGAAGCGGCTGGGCGGCATGTTCCGGCTGTCGTAGGCGAGGAGGCGAGGAGACGAAGCCGACGAGTCGACACGCGGCCAGGAGTCGAAACGAATGAAGACGACAAACGAAAATAAAATACGGAAACAGAAAAACAAAAGAAATGCCAAACTGGGCAACTGCATTGCATGGCGTTATTGGGCTATACAAAATGGGCGACGCGATCTTGGGCCACATGGGAACGGATAGACGGATGACAGTGTCGATGATAGGATAAAAGAAGCAGTGACTGGTAGAACAGCGAACAGAAGACGAGCAATGCACTGGTACTGTATATTCTATCCATCCAGGCTCCTTGTCGCATGATACCTCTCCCCTACAAATGAAATCATCCGAACTTATCTGAATATGAACTTTTAAATGGACATAAAACAAAGAAAAGCAACAAAACATGAGAACTCGGCAAAAGAACAGACAACCCACCCTATATGTACCGCGACGCGGGGTCCAGCCGGTCCATCAGCTCAATGCTCTTCTCGTACATGGTAAACACGATGCCGCCGCTCATCACCAGCCGCGCCAGCCGCGGCAGCGCGCCGCTCCAGAACGTCAGCAGGCCCTCCTGCTTGAAGATGAGGGCCGCGCACCGCAGGCTGTTGCCGTACACGCTGCGCGCCTCGATGCTCTGCATGCGCGTCTTGATCGTGTCCAGCGGCTGCGTCACCGCCACCGTCACCAGCCCCGCCAGCGCCCCCATGCTGAACGTCCCCACCGTCCCCAGCTTCTCGCCCGGCGCCGTGTAGCTCTCGGCCAGCTGCTTGAAGAAGGTGTACGACGAGAAGCGCACGGCCGAGTTGGCCGCCTGCCGCGCCGTCGTCGGCACGAAGCCCTGGAAGAAGCCGCGGAGGCCGCGCTCGCGCGCGATGATGGGCACGGCGTGCAGGAAGCCGCGCAGGCGCGGCTGGGCGCGCTTGCGGTCGTCGATGAGCGTGGTCTTGATGCTCTCGGTGGGCGTGACGGCGAGCAGCGACTCGGTGACGCCGGCGCCGAAGCCGGCGAGCACGGTGCGGGGCCCCGTCATCTTGCCGTTCTCGTCGGCGAGCAGGCGCTTGTACTGGTCGAAGGCGACGAAGCGGATGCCGGCCTTGGCCGAGTTGCCGATGATGAGCGTCGTGCAGCCGGCGTACCACTGGGGGCCGAACTTGGGCCACGGCAGCTTCTGGCCGTCGGCGAGGCGGCGGTTGAGCTGCGTGCGCGTCTTGGCGACTGGGGGGGGTGTTAGGGAGGGCAAATCAGATGAAGGGAGCAGGGTCAGCAGCAGGCGTCAAAGGACGTACACTCGGCAGGGTAGGTAATGGCTAGACACGACCATGTTAGCAAAAGCCCAGTAGACACAATTCCACAACACGACACAGCCACGGCACGCACCAATCTCCACGGCACCGGCCGTCGATCCCGCAATAATCGACCGCAGCGGGCTCGGCGTCTTCTTCTTCTTGCTGCCGCCGGCATCGGCCGCGGCCACAGGTGCAGCCGCCGACATGGTGACGTGGGGGAGGGTAGACTCGAGGGAGGATCGAGGGAGGATCGAGGTAGACGGAGGCGGTAGCAAAGAGGCGTCGTGGTGGGATGTGTTGACGTCGCAAGGCTGATGCACGAGAGCAAAAAGTCAATTTTGTGGACTGGTTTGGTCCTTCTCGTTCCTACGCTATTTTTTCCAATGGGCTGTGAGTGACGCCATGCGGAGTACAACCGGCCGCTGGCATGTGCTGTACCTTGCCCACTGTTCGCACTGTCCTCACCCCGCGCTGCCGAGCCGCTGCCGAGAACTGCCCTGCGACTTACCGTGTTAGCGCTTCTTTACACGTTCCCATCAAAAGGAGTCACGGCAAAGAGAAACGATGTACTTTCAGTATCTCCTTCAAAAAACAGTGCTGTCAAACGTATTGAGATGTTGTTACGGTACAGACAGAGGCTACATCGAAACACATTGTGTATTGTGTAAGCGATAGAAGTACTGTGCTATGAGCCCTCGTTAGGTGCTCGCAGTCTCTGGTAAGCTTGTGATTGAGATGTCTGATATCGGAAGCAACAAATATATGCATGGCTTGAAGAAATGGGGTTATCGAGATCTGTGTATATTACTTGTATTTGTGATTATTTGTTGTATTATTACAGCGATGGTTTTATTTATCTCAAAGGCTTCGAAAGTTTTATTTATTTTTGCTCCTTTTTATTTCTAAAAAAAAAAAAAAAAAAAGAATAACAATAATAATAATGGATTATTTCCAAACCTGGTCCAAAATAAAGATTTTTTTTTTTTTCACACCTGTTCTTACGATTCACCGCCAACCGCAGTTATTTCGTATAAAATACAGCGCTACGTCACTACCACGGCACAACTTGCCTCGTACGTTCTCGCGGTTCCTTGAATGTGATGTATTGAAACGCCTGCTGTAATGCATGCTACCACGAACAAAACGCATCCCGCTACCGTCCAATGCTTGCCCAGAAAACGCCAACCAGCTATCCTACTTTCCTGCCCGCCGTGTCAAAGTCAAACCATGTCCATTTCGTCGTCCTCCTCGTCGGCATACTGGTCGCGGCCATGGCCGCTGCGGCCCGTCATTTTGCTCGACAAGAACTCGTGCTTGAGCGCCTCCTCCGCGCTGATGCGGCTGCTCGGGTCCAGGTCCAGGCACCGGTTCAGGAACTTGACGGCCAGCTTCTCGTCCTCGCTCAGCGGCACCAGCGTCTTGCTGTTGTCGATGCGGCAGTTGCTCCACAGGATGATCCGCTCCAGGCTGAAGCCCTCGCGGCCGACGGTCGGAATGGTCGTCTCAAACATGCAGCCGTGCAGCTGGCCGGCAATCTTCATGCGCTTGCTGCCAAAGATGGTCGCAATCTCAATCATGGCCTCGACGTCGTCGGCGCTGTTGAAGAAGGGGAACCGCCGCGACAGGAGCGTCAGCAGGATGACGCCGACCGACCAGATGTCGATCTTGGTGGTCTGTTCCGTGCACTTGAACAGCACCTCGGGCGCGCGGAACCCACGCGTGCCTGCGCGGTTCGCCCGCCGCGACGGACGCGTGTCCGACTTGGGGTAGCCGTTGTGTGCCGCGTTCGGCACATAGGCCGCGCGGATGCGCGCCTTGCGCACGCTCTCCACCTCGTGGCACAGACAGGGCTTGGTGTCGCTGCCCTCGCGCTCGGCCAGGCCAAAGTCGACGAGCACGCCGCGGCCGGCGGCCGGATCATACAGAAAATTCGTGGGCTTGATGTCGCGGTGCAGAATGTTGGCGCGGTGCACCGCGGCCAGCGCCTCAAAGAGCGACCGCAGGTAGATGGCCATGTCCGTCACCTTCATGTGGCGGTAGTACTCGCGGAAGTCCTGGTGCCGGAAGTACGGCAGGACGGCGACGACCTGGTCCGTGCTGCGGAAGGCTGTGATGAGCGGGCAGACGGACGGCGACGACCGCAGGTCATGCAGCAGCTCGAGCTCGTTGAGGATGCGCAGCGGGCTGGACGTGACGTAGATCTTCTTGATGGCGACGTACTTGGGGCGCCGCCGGGGTTTGCTGTCCCGTGACAGAGGACGCCCGTTATGCTCGTCGGGATGCCGGTCCGACCGCCGCGCGCCGCTGACTGTCCGTGTGCGCTTGAGGGGCGGGGACGACCACTTCTCCGTGTCCCTGTCCAGGTCCCAGGAGTTGTCGTAGCGCTCGTACTGCAGGTCCTCTGCCTTGTACACTGTCGAGAATGTGCCTGTCCAGTCGCGTTAGCATTTTGTAGCCAGAAACAAGGTGGTCACTGCACAGGACAGGAAGAACGCCGCACCCTCGCCGATCCGCTTGATGAGCCGGAACTGGTTGCGGAAGCTGGGGAACGTGGCCTGCAGCTTCTCCATGTCATACTGCACCGTCTCGTCGATGGCGTCGTCATCCGAAGTATCTCCACCCTCGTCAATGTCGTCCTCGCCATGGCTGTCGTCGGGGCCTTCTTCGGCTTCGCTTTTCGCTGTCTCGGCGTCTTCTCCGTCGTCGTCGTCGTCATCCTCGACTCCTTGGCCTAATATGACCTCGTCGTCGTGTGCCTCGTCTTCGTCCTCATTCTCGCCACCATAGCCTTGCTCGTCCGGCTGATCGTCGTTGTCATCCTCCTCGTCCCCGTCGTCTTGCGTCGACTGAAGATGTGCCACGACGTCGTTGATCATGGGCGTGTCTTCCCGGAACGCCACGTCCTCGTGAATCTCGAATGGCTCGTCCTCCCGTTTCCTCCGCAAGCCTGTCGCCATATTGGATGCGGCACTGGGGCACACAAAATGGGACGAAAAGCAGAGAACAGACGAAAGAAGTCGTGCGGCCAGTCGCGGGAGGGTGGCTCGTAGACAAACCCGGTGCCGATGGTGACAAATAGAATAGCACGCAGCAGACGACAGAATGACCGGGTAAAGCACGACACCCAACACCCAATTGGTATGCTCTGCGTGCTGCGTAGTGGTGGTGTCCCTAAACATTTGTTGACAATTCCCAATAAAGCTGCTAAAGCCGCGCCGAGAAGGCTGACAGCCCGCTAATGCTGCTGTGACGCGGTTTCTGTGTCCGTGGCTTTAGTGGGGTGGCAAGCCAGAACGCGTCAGGGCGCACAGGGCCTACAGGTGGGAGTAAGTGTACATAGGCTTATGCTGGCGGTAGTCCCAAAACGGCAATTGCACAAAGTAAACATAAACAAGCCGTTGCCAGGCCCCGCCTTCCCTCTGCGCACGTTCTGCTCCCAAACACAGCAGGAGATGACACAATAACCCCAGGTCGCACTTTCCCCTTCCGCTCGGCTGCTCCATGCATGCAGGAAGGCGCCCAAAACATTGGCCAAACATCGCCAACCGAACGGCAGGAATTCCAGTGGCTTCACTTTTCGCGACCACGGCCCAAGACCGGCCTGCTGCCTGCCACCTCGACTTTGTCTTTTCGTTTTCGTTTTTCACTTCGTTTCTTTTCTCTCCTTCTCTCTTTTCTTCTTCTCTCTAACTGCACAGGTCTGCGCTGCTGCGCCCGCCCCCCTCCCCACCGCCCATCATGGACGCCGTCGCCTTCGACATCAACAATGCCCTCAAGTTCTACATGAGCGACCCGGCCTCGATCCCCACGCCCGAAGCCGACGCCGCCCTGTTCGACTGCGAGAACGACCCCGAGGCCCTCACCAACGCCGTCATCTCGCCCGTGCTCAACCCCATCGTCGACGCCGTCGCCGAGAGCCCCGATGCCATTACGCGCAGCAGCTATTTTGACTCGTTGCAGTTTCTCTTAAAGTGCGCCTTTTCCACACCACCGTCTTCTGCTCATGCCCCCCTGCCCTTTTCTCTGTTTTCTTCTTCTTCTTCTTCTCGTCTGGACACGCCGTCGGGCACGCCTTTGGGCACGCCTTTGGGCACACCATCACAAAAGAAGCGCCTCTCGGGCGCGAGCCAACCTCGTCTGTCTGGAACCCATTCTGAACTCTTACCCCCTCCCAGGTACACGTCGTTTCTCCCGACGCACGCGCTCAGCAAGGTCTTTGACCTGATCACGTCGGGCCTGTCCGCCGAGGCCGACGCCATCCACCACGATCTCGAGGCCGACGAGCAGGACCTGATTGCGCACCACAAGAACTTGCTCGAGATCTACGGCTTCCTGCTGCAATGGACCGTCTCCGCCGTCGAGACGCGCGCGGCCGAGAAGTCGTCGTCGGCGCCCGCCGCCCGCGGCAGCAGCAAGGCGCGCGGCAAGAAGGCCGCCGCCGACAACAACAAGGACAGCAGCTGGGACTCGTCCGCGCAGCTGCAGACGGCCCTCGACACGATGTGCAAGGTCCTGCGCCTCAAGCTGGCCAAGATCTTCCTGACGACGTCGGAGCGCGACACGTTTATGGGCCTGCTGACGCGCCCCGTCTACCTGATCCTCGAGAGCGAGCAGCGCGTCAAGTCCACGCCCATCCGCATGCACGCCTTCAAGGTGCTCTGCATGGCCGTCAAGCACCACGGCCACGCCTACGCCGCGCAGATTTCGATCGTGCAGAACCTGACGTACTTTGAGCACCTGTCGGAGCCCATGGCCGAGTTCCTGCACATCCTGTCGGAACAGTACGACTACGAGCAGCTGGCCAACGAGATCCTCGTCGAGCTCAGCAACAAGGAGTTCAGTAGCAACGACACGCGCGGGCCCAAGCAGGTCTCGACATTCGTCATCAAGCTGTCCGAGCTCGCGCCGCGCCTCGTCATCAAGCAGGTCGCGTCCCTCATCAAGCAGATGGACAGCGAGTCCTACACGCTGCGCTGCGCGCTCATCGAGATCTGCGGCAACATGATTGCGCACCTCAGCCGCCAGGAGGAGCGCGGCGACGACCACAAGTCGCAGCTCAACGCCTTCTTCAGCGTGCTCGAGGAGCGCTTCCTCGACATCAACCCCTACTGCCGCTCGCGCACCCTCCAGGTGTACGTCAAGCTGTGCGACCTCGAGATGAAGTTCCCCAAGCGCCGCCTCAAGGCCGCCGAGCTCGCCAACCAGAGCCTCGAGGACAAGAGCAGCAACGTGCGCCGCAACGCCATCAAGCTGCTGGGCTGTCTGATCAAGACGCACCCCTTCACGGCCATGCACGGCGCCCAGCTCTCGCGCAAGGACTACCAGGAGCGCCTCAACGTGGTCGAGCGCGAGATCCAGGCGCTGCGGCCGCCCGAGGGCGCGCCGGACCTGGGCGAGAAGAGCGCCGACGAGGCGGGCAACACGACGGGCCTGCTGGACGAGGCCACGCAGATCGAGGGGTCGCCGCAGAGGGGCGTGGCCGAGATGACGGACGAGGAGAAGATGGCGGCCGTGCGCAAGGCGCAGGAAGAGGCGGCCACCTCGGAAGCCATCCGCAAGCTGACGCTCACGAAGAAGTACTACTCGGAGGCGCTCAAGTTCATTGCCATTCTGCACGAGGCCACGGCGACCATCTGCCAGCTCCTGGGTTCGCGCAACAAGAGCGAGGTGATCGAGGCCATGGACTACTTTGAGATTGGCGACGCCTACAACATCGAGCAGAACAAGATGGGCATCCGCCGCATGCTGCGTCTTATCTGGACCAAGGGCAACAGCGACGAGGGCAAGGGCGTGCAGACGCACCTCATCGAGTGCTACCGGCGGCTGTTCTTCGAGGCGCCCGACGTGTTTGGCCCCAACGACGCTGCCAACTACATTGCGCGCAACATGATCTCGCTGACCTTTGGCGCCACGCCGGCGGAGCTCACGTCGCTGGAGCAGCTGCTGGCGACGATGATGAAGGGCGGCATGATCCCCGAGGTGGTGGTCGCGAAGCTGTGGCAGGTGTACGGGGTGCAGAAGCGCGAGATCTCGCGGACGCAGCGCCGCGGCGCCATCATCGTGCTCGGCATGCTGGCCACGGCGAACCCGGAGATTGTCGTGGGCGAGATGGAGACGATGCTGCGCACGGGCCTCGGCGCGCACGGCCGCGCGGACCTGCAGCTGGCCAAGTACACGTGCGTGGCGCTGCAGCGAATCAACCCGGTCGGCCGCGCGGCCAAGGACTCCAGCGTGACGTTCTCGCGCCTGGCCAACGACCACGCCGTGCTCCTGAAGCTGGCGGCCATCATCGACGTGCCGTCGGACAGCAAGGAGTGGTTCGGCGTGGCCGAGCAGGCCGTCAACGCCATCTACGCGCTGTCCAAGCACCCGGATGTTCTCTGCAGCGACATTATCCGGCGCAGGACGCGTCTGGCTTTTGCTGCGCCGTCGCCCGCCTCCTCCCGGCCGACATCACGCGGCGACGCCACGACGGTGCTCCCGACAATCGATGCTGCCGAGGGCAACGCGACGGTCGTGCTGCCCGAGACCCAAGCGGCGTCGCCGGCCAAGTCACAGCGTGGCACCACCAACGCGCTGTCGCAGCTCTTGTTTGTCGTGGGCCAGGTGGCCATCAAGCAGATTGTGCACCTCGAGCTGTGCGAGCAGGACTTTAAGCGGCGCAAGCAGGAGAAGGAGAAGCTGGAGGCTGCGGCCAAGATGGCCGAGGAGGAAGAGGCCGCGACGACGGGCAAGCGCGCCGCGGGACGGGGCAAGAAAGGGAAGGGCGCCAAGGGCCGCGAGTCTGGTGCGTCCGCGGCAGCAGCGCCCGGCGGCGCCAAGGAGGACGACGAGGGCGACGAGCTGGATCTCATTGGCGGCACCACGGAGGACGACTTCACGGAGGCGATGCAGCACATCCGCGAGCGCGAGCTGCTGTACGGCCCGACGGCGCTGCTGGGCATGTTTGGCCCGCTGGTGTCGGAGATCTGCGCCAACAACATTGTGTACAAGGACAGGGGCCTGCAGGCGGCGGCGACGCTGTGCATGGCCAAGCTGATGTGCGTCAGCGCCGAGTACTGCGAGGCGAACCTGCCGCTGCTGATTACCATCATGGAGCGGTCGACGGACGCGACGGTGCGGTCGAACGCGGTGATTGCGCTGGGCGACATGGCCGTGTGCTTCAACCACCTGATTGACGAGAACACGGACTTTTTGTACCGGCGGCTGGCGGACGCGGACGCGTCGGTCAAGCGCACGTGCCTGATGACGCTGACGTTCTTGATTCTGGCCGGCCAGGTCAAGGTCAAGGGCCAGCTCGGCGAGATGGCCAAGTGCCTCGAGGACGACGACAAGCGCATCGCCGACCTGGCGCGCATGTTCTTCACGGAGCTGTCGACCAAGGACAACGCCGTCTACAACCACTTTGTCGACATGTTCAGCCTGCTGTCGGCCGACGCGACGACGGCCGCGCTCGACGAGGAGGCCTTCCGCCGCATCGTGCGCTTCCTGCTCGGCTTCGTCGAGAAGGACAAGCACGCCAAGCAGCTGGCCGAGAAGCTGGCCGCGCGGCTGGCGCGCTGCGACACGGAGCGGCAGTGGAACGACGTGGCGTTTGCGCTGGGCCTGCTGCAGCACAAGAGCGAGGACATTAACAAGCTGCTGTCGGAGGGGTTCCGCGTGGTGCAGATTTCTGGGTAGGGGGGGGGAAGGTTGGTGTTTTCTTTTGTTGAGTTGGTTCTTGCGAGCTTGTTTGCGTACGGCAGTTCTGGTTGGATGGTTATGTTTTCTTATTTTGGGATAGTCGTTGGCAAGACGGGCGTAATGAGAACAGATGAATGTCTTTTACTGCTCACAGCTTCGACTGTTCTTTGCCGTCCTTGATGATCGTACAACGGACAGGGAATGTAGTAACGTCTTTATTTTTTGCTGTTCGGAAGGCCAGCCTTGGTATCCAACTATGTACAGGACCGTGTCGCTCTGGCCGACGGGTCCGTCGAATGCTGTCTGCCCCGCGTCCATGCACTGCGACGCATCTCTTTTACGCCCTCTTTCTGTCCTCGGCTCGGCATGTCGCTGCTGCCGTCGTCATCCTCGCTTCGCTCGACAGAATGCCCGCCTTTTTTATGGCTCGCTCCCCGTTGGTCCCCCCCCTACTTGGTCGTCGTGCTCGGCGTCGCCGCAAACGTCGGCCGCACAAAGCGGTCCGTGTTGTACACCTTGGTGTTGGCGCCCAGCAGCTCGCGCTCGCGCGCCTGGTCGGCCAAGTGGCGGCGCAGCTGGTCGCGGTCCTCCTCGGCCTGCAGCAGGGGGATCAGGTGGATGCGGGACCACATCTTTTCGCGGGCCATTTCGCTGAGGGGGGGTTGTGTTAGCGGGCGGTTGTCTGGATGGTGGCCTCTGAATAATCGGCATAAACGAAAGACGGGGGCGAAGGGACATACTGCTGCTCTCGGACGCCGAGGGCGAGCTTGTACCAGCCATAGCCCATGGCGGCACCCATGATGCCGAGCAGGACGGCCGGGCGGAAGCCGCGGGACGGCAGATTTCTCTGGATGGGGGGGAAGGGACGAGCTGTGGTTAGCCGCGTTGTCTTGTCGTCGTCCATGTGGCCGTTTCGCCCATGCAATTCCACCTTGTTGCCGCACCCCCGATCGGACCCGGCGCGGACTGGTACCACGACCGGCCGTCGTCCCTGGGCGGCACATCCATCCTCCCACCGTGGGCATCGCCATTTGATCCTCCTCACCTTGTACTGGACGGGGGCGTAGCCGCCCGTCGGCGGCATATCCTGAGGCATGGTGGGCGGTTTGTGTTGTGGATGTGGGAGAGGAAGAGAAGCTGAATGGAGTCGACGGAGGCGATCGGTCGAGTCGGCGCTGTCAGCTGTCGTCTGTAGCAGACACTCGCCGTAGAAAGAGTTGGAAGAACGGGTCGTGCGTCAGTCTCCCAGGGCTCGTCGCTGGCAATGGGAATGGTCGTCTTTGTCGTCGTTGTCGTCAGTTGTCGTATGCGTGCAAAACACAGAATCCACTGCTGGAGTGGACGGCCGCGAGCTTTCCCGCCATATTTTTGGGCCAATCAGAGGCGCGCAATTTGCTCACCTTTGCACCCCACCTGTGTTTTGCACCTGATCCTGCACGTGACTATCAAAGACAATTGTTAGTGGCCACTAATTTCCTATTTCGGCTAATTTTGGTGACAGCACGACTGGCTGCCTTTCATCTCACGATTCTTTGGTCGTTTTGAAGTTGTGACATGCTCTTGATACTGTTCTTAAGAGAGTAGTGGTATTTCTCATCTTCACGAGTAGATTAGAGGTTGTTCGGCTATTAAAAGGTATAGGAACAGACTTCTAGTTGTACCAAGGGGGACTCTTAAAAAAAAAAAATTAAATTAAATTAAATTAGAAAAGAATCAGAAGTATAAGTATTGGACCGCAGTATCTTCTTTTTTTAAGAAAAACAAACAAACAAAACACATATACTTCTATAGAGTCAAACGCGATATACAGGTATTCGATTCTCACTTTTAGACTTACTCAAGGTTGTCTACGACGTATTAAATACGTCAGCCACGCCAGACGCTTCTTACTGATATTGCACCAGACTCCTTTGTATCCAATTGAGGAAGACATAGTATCGTTTTGAGAGTGATGAAGAGGTTGTCGTGATGTTGAGGACGAGCGTTGAAAGTCGAGTGTTCCGCTTTTCAGGATGCTGAAAATACCGTGTTTAAGACGCTGATGGAAGAAGAGGTTGAGAATCGGTTTAAGTTTGCACAAGAGCATGTTTGTTAATATTGGAAACTTCCACCGACTTGCTCAAACATGGAACATAAAGTAGGATATCGTGCTTACTCTAATTGAAAGAAGAGTGGTACTGCCAGCATACTCACTTGGAAGGAAAGTCAGAGAGTAAAGCCACAAAAGTGTGAGGAGTAAAATGCCCAAAGAAGTCAGAAAAACAAGAGAATGCTGATTCAGACAGGGACCGGGTGCACCTACACAACCATGTCCTGCATCGCCCGTAGCTGCGCCTTGAGGTCCAGCAGATGTAGGATGCTCATTTTGTGGCGGACGCAGCTGCCATCGAGGTCCCAGGCGGCATCCTCGACGTCGTCGCGATCGATGCCGTCCGTCTTGGTGAGCTCGGCGAGGATGCGCTGCTTCTCAAGCACGTCTTTGCGATGGAGGATCTCGTCATGTTCAGCGTTCCGGATCATGGTGGCCAGGTAGGTGAGGATGGGTGCTTTGAGCGCGAGAAGCTCGTCTGGCGTGAGCATGGGACGGGCAGCGTGATGGTCAAGACCGTCGACGTCAATGTCGTCGTCGTCAAGGCCGTTGTCTGTATCTTCGCCACCATGGCCGACACGGGTCTCGTACTCTGCAACCGTGTCAGACGGCATGTCGCCGCCATCGGACGAGCTGAAGGGTGTCACATAGCCCGACGTGACCTGGTCGACGGCAACATGGTCAGCCTGGGTCATGCTGGCAACAATCTCGTCGTTGTGGGTAGTGTTGAACATTGTACGTACTGTTTTGTTTTCCGTTTGTTTGGTTTCTTTTTGATTTTGCAAATGTATATAATGAAGCAGCGACTGTGAATATGAGTTGAATGTTTGTACTGAATTGACAATGGTTGAGTTGATATTGATGAGAAGCAAAGAAGACAAGACGCTGATGCCGGACGTTACTCATTTTATATGGCATCTCTCAGGGGCAGCGTTTGGCAAGGCAGCCATCAAGATGTTCAGCATATGTTCATGATGTTCACGATGTTTGTTGTTCACGATGTTGTTCACACAGAGGCAGCCCGATGACTGGAGCGGACAACGATAGCCTTGCCTGGTTTCAGGTACTGAACAGTCCGCAGCGATCCCCATCCGTGGTGGCCAAAGTGTGGACGCGAACAAGTTGGGACGCATGTTTGCTTGCCGTAAAAGTGGATGCATTGACGATAATCTGACATGTCAGGTTCGAACGCGGCGAAGTTGTACGTTGAACAGCTTCACTGGCGATGGCCCTTGTTTCAACATGACTACAAGACCATCACGACAAGGGTGTGCTGCGCGTAATGTGCTGCGCCTGATGAACAATTCTACCCTTTGGCTGGTATGATACTGCCTTCACAGCCTTGCATGGTGATGTATCCATCACATTCTACCACGTCAGACGTCATGAACATGGTATTTGCGCACCGATGCCCCACGTAGCATACGTCTCCTCTCTGGATGGTGCAGCCTCGACCGTCATTACTGCATTGTTCGGTTGAGCAGGAACTCGTCTGCTACGAGCTTCCGTTGTGGAAGCTGTTGCAGTCGGCGGAATGCGTTGGGTAATCAGGGTATGTAGGGTATTTCATGAAAGCACGCCCAAGGTGAACAGTACACGCACAATGGGAATATTAATAACGGGAACGGCTGCTCCGTGTCTTGCATAGATCAAGCGAGAACAAGAAGGCAAACACTCTACAATGACCACAGTGAAGCACACAGACACAGATGCGACGACATGCAGAGTCTTGCACCGAAGAGTGCCTGCACCCGTACATTGGTGCCACGGTGCCACGGTGCCACGGTGCCACGGTGCCACGGCTTGCTGTGTGCAATGATGGACTCTGCGTCATGTCGTGCAAGACGCCAGCGAGCGAGCTGTACATGGGTGGAAGGAGAGAGGAGAAAGGAGAGAGGAGAGAGGAGAAAGGAGAGAGGAAAGAGGAGAGAGGAAAGAGGAGAGAGGAGAGAGGAGAGAGGAGAGAGGAGAGAGAAGAGAAGAGGGAGAAAGAGGGACAAAGAGGGAGGCAGTTGGCACACGTGACGAGAGTCGATAGACTGGACAGTATGCAGAGAAGCAAATACTGAGACAGTCGACAGAGTGGCAAGGTGGAACGGTGGAACGGGCCCGGTGACACGGTGACACGGTGACAGGGTATGGAAGCTGTCTACGCTGTCGGCGTGCATCAAAGGCTACTGATGGCTGTCCTGATTGTATGTTCTTGTCTTTGTCCCGTTCAGTACGAGAGCACGAGAGCACGTTTCATTTCTGTCGCTTGCAGACTTGCTCTACTTGGCGACACTTGCCTTTTGTGTCCGATGTCTATGTCTTACTATCAACGTCTACTGCTGTCTTAAAAATAGCCCCTTGCCAGACGACACGCGCACCGTGAGCCCATGGCCAACGAGGGCCGTCTGCCGTCTGCCGTCTGCCGTCTGCCGTCTGCCGTCTGCCGTCTGCCGTCTGCCGTCTGCCGTCTCCCGTGGACGCAAGGGGTTGATGGGTGGCCAGGTCCAGGCCAATACGACGGGCCAACAGACACGAAATACAGAATGCAAGGGCCGATTGGGGCAGAGACATGCGTGCTGCGTGCGTGCGTGCGTGCGGGCGTGCGTGCATATCTGTATATCTGCGCAGGAATGCAACACAGAACATACGACGTACGACGTACGACATACGCCCGACAACGACAACGACGTCCCTCTCGATTGGCACGCAGCGCATTGGCATGCAGAGGCACGAGTGGTTTCGCCGCAGCAACGGACGCCATTGCTGAGACGGGGATCCAGCACGGTTCTTTTTGATGTTGATTTTGCATGTTCGTCATGTTTTGCAGATCGTTCTTGTGCATCGTCCTTGTGCATCCCATCGTACAGTTCACCGCGACGAGGCACAGCTGCACGTCGTGAACAGCATAAAAGGGAAACACAACGCACAGCATACTCCAGCTTGGATGGATCGCCAAGACGCCGCACGGGCCCCTTGCTCGTTTCAGTGGCCCCCATTCCACAACGCCATCGTAAGCTTGAGCACAATTCTGTTCCCCGGTGGCGTTCAATAGTGTCATTTCGCCATGTGCTTCTGTCGTCTTGGCCATGCTGGTCTCGCTCGCGTGGGAAGCCGATGCTGACTTCGTATGGCTGGCCAGTCACTTGCAACTTTCACCCCCTTTGCTGTCTTATCATCTTGCTCGTACGATGTATTTTTGCTTTGCCCTCGCGTCTGCCCTCTGGTCAGCGGAGCCGAAAGGCTTCTCCGCTCTCCCTGCGGCATCGCCGTCGCTGTGTCTTGTCATCTCCCCATGAGATGGCACCCGTTGTCTGCAACATCGTCATTTTATTCCATCCCACCGTACGGAGTATAGTACTTTCTTTTTTCGACTTGTCTTCTTTTCGTATCCCGGTCCGCACCCCCAGACCTCGTTACGGCGTGATTGGCGACGGGCACACTGGCACACTGGCACACTGGCACACTGGCACACTGGCACACTGGGTCCCACTCGTCCACAAGTCAGAACCATGTGGAACATTGCGCCGAGAGTGGATGCCGCCCGCGCTATGGACAGCGCACAGATACACACCGTCCGCCCGCCCACTTCTAGCACGACGGTTGGTCCAAGATGGGCTTGCATCGGTGCTGGGGTGCTAGGGTGGGTGCAGGGCTGCTGGGTGCAGGGCTGCTGGGGTTCGGGCTACGACGCACGATGCAAGGACAGGATCGCCAGGGTGTGAGACGGGACTGGACGTAGTGCAACGCGACAACGCAGCATCGTACATCGTACAGGCCACGGCATACGAGGACAAGGGCACGACGGAGTACAAGGGCAACAGATCACCACAAGTCGTGTCCGCTTGGGGTGTCTTCAGAGCACAAAGTACATGTACGTCGCGTGAAATACGGTGCGACCATGGCCTAAGAGATAAATACGACAACGATACGACAACGACATACGACAGAGGGGGTTGCCCACTTTGACATGGCATGGTGGCCGATGCCCCACTGGAAAAAGGAAAGAAACGAGACGCACGACGCACGACGCACGGAGATCAGAAACAGAAACAAGGAGGGCGAGGGAGACGAAAAGGAAAAAGAGACGACAGGAATGGGTGATTGACAGAAGCAGAAACGATTTGCATGTCAGCCCAGAAAAGAAACATAAAGGACGGGCACCGCCATCTGCCATCTTGCGGAAGCAAGGATCGAGGGCCAAGACCAGCAACACGACGGCCCAACGTCGCCCGGCAATCCCCATTCCAGTCGGGCACGAGTGCACCGACGGCGTTTCGTGTGTTGTACTGTCGAAAGAACGACCGGAACGCAAACAAGACGATTGTCACACGATTGTCACATCGACGAACAATCGAACAAAGCATATCACTTGTTAATATCATTGACTTGTCATCGTGACTTTCGGCCAACTCTTCGACATCTACAAAACACTGCATCGGGGACATTACGGACAACCTCACCCAAACGCAGTCGCCTGCGGCACAACACTTGCCCACTCCACATCTCGACGCCCTTCTGACAGCATGACCCAGATTGCGTCCCGGCCGCTGTCCCCGCTGTCCCCGCTGTCCCCGCTGTCCTCGCTGCCGTCGCTCTCGTCGCTGCCGGCGCTGCCGTCTCTGGCGGAACTTGGCCTGGCATGGTGGTCGTCGGACCTGACGTGCCAGGGGAAAGCGGCAAAGACGAAGACAAGAACGACAGAGACAGAGACAGCAGAGACAGAGACACCCAAAACACCAGAGGCAGCAGACACAGCGCAAACACGGCCCCGGTCGACAACCAAACGAAAGACGCCGTCGCCACCACCGTCGCCGTCGGCGCGCGGCCGGTCGCCCGCGCGGAAACGCCGGGCTCTGTCGCCAGACGACGAGACGGAGGAGACTGAGGCACCAGACGATGCGGATGATGGTCGTGACAGTGACAAAGACGAGCACGACGTCTTTGCCGACCCAGGGGATGCGTCCGACGCGGAAGGGGACGAGGCAGATACCGTCGACACGGATACCGTCGACGCCACCGTCGACGCCACCGTCGACGCCACCGGCTGGCAGCTCGGCCAGGGCCCCGGCCTGTCGCTGCCCATCCGCCGACTGCTGCCACCACCGCCCTGCGGCCGACGTCCTCTGCCATTACCTTTGCCCCTGCCGCGGCCGACAACCCAGCCAGGGTCGCCCGTGCCGGCGCTCGAGCAGCATACGCCGGCGCTGCCGGGCCTGACGTGGCCGCCGCCGGCGACGGCACTGACGCCAAAGCGGAAGAGGGAGGAGGGCCTACTGTCGCCGTCTCTGTCGACACCCTCGACGCCCTCGACACCCTCGACGCCCGTCTACATCCTGTACAAATTCGACCGCGTGGACCAGCTGGGCGGCCAGCGACGCGGCCAGCGCGGACCGCGGTCGCCGGGCCAGCGCGGACCGCGGTCGCCGGGCCAGCGCGTGGTTGACAAGGCGGCCGTCTGAACATGTGTAGTTGACGTTGTCTGGCTGGCTTGGACTCATGTGTTATGACGTTGTATATTATGGTGGCATGGTCTGGTGCTTGGCGTTTGTGTTTGTGTTTGTGACTGTTTTTGTTTTCTTTGTATTTCTTGGGTATCATGCAAGTATAGCGTCTACATAGTTGATCTACTGTCAGCGTCTTCTCCCCGCCCCTTAAACGGCCCTCCCCCGGAAAAACTGCCCCAGCGTGCCCAGCATGCCCGCCAGCCCCTGCTCTTCGCTGCCCTCGACCAGGCCGCCGCGGATCCAGCCCGGCAGCTTGGCGCGGATGCGCGGCGCGGCGAAGCGGTGGTCGCAGAGGACGATGGCGGCGTAGTCGGCGCGGTGGCGGATGGCGCGGCCGATGGACTGGTTGACGGCGCGCATGCAGGCGTTTTCGTAAAAGGCGCGGGCGCGGTCTTTTCCTGTGGTGGGGGAGGAGGAGGAGGAGGAGGAGGAGGAGGTGGTGGTGGAGGTGGTGGTGGTGGAGGTGGTGGTGGTGGTGGTGGCTGTCGTCGTTTGGGGTCCCTCACCCTCGCCCTCGCCCTCGCCCTCGCCTCCCCCCACCCCCTCCATGTACGCCATCCTCGCCTGCCAGTCCGGCGCGTGCAGGTTCGGAAACGGCAAGCCCACAATCACAACACACCGCCCCAGCCGGTCGGCAAAGTTGATGCCCTCGCTCATCTTGCCGCCGACGACGCTCAGCAGCAAGGCGCCTGTTTGCTTCGTGTCCTCGTCCTTGGCCGGCCCCAGAATGGCCTGGGCGTAGGCGGCCAGCAGGTCGTCGGCCGCGGCGCCGCGGGTTTCGCGGAAGACGGCCTTTTTGGCCTGCAGCCGGTCCCAGACCGAGGGGGCCTGGCCTCCGCCCTCGGCCGGCTGTGTCCACGCGCGGACCACGTCGTCGAGGTAGCCGTAGCTGGGGAAGAAGACGACGACGCCGTCCGGCACGACGGCGCACAGGTTCACGAGGGCGGTGCCGAGGGCGCGCACGACTGGCGGCTGGCTGCGCTTGGCAAAGGAAAAGTCAAAGACGGTGCCGCCGCCGCTGCCGCCGCCGCCGCTGCCCTTGTCACCCCCCCTCTGCACGCGGCCCAGCGTCCACACGCACAGGTTCTCGGGTGGGATGACGTGGCCGCAGCTCAGCGTGGTGATGGCGCCGGGCGCGTGCGTCGGGAACAGGAGCGTGCGGTAGTCGGCAAAGGGCGCCATGGTGCCGCCGGCGAGGATGACGGCGCGGGCGTCGGCGGCGATGGACGCGAACGCGTGCGTGGGCGACAGGAGGAGGTAGGAGAGGCGAATGTCGCGTTCCTGGCGCGCGTCCACGTGGGCCTCGACAACCTCGTACAAGATGCGTCCCTCGCTGGCCAGGTTGGTCAGGGCCAGCAGAAACGCCGACAGCGTGTGCAGCACAGGGCTGCCTTTCTCTTTGTCGTTCTTGTTGGCAGCCGTCCCCTCGTTGGCCTCAACGTACTCTGCGTAGCTCTCCACTTTGTAGGCCAGCTTGGCCTCCTGCATGTACTTGACCAGGGCAAACAGGTTAATCTGGTCGGCGCCCTTGTGCCTGAGGAGGGCCGTCGCGTCGACGATGCCGGATGTGGGCCCCGACCCTGTCGACGACGCCAGCGTCTCCGTCAGCCACACACTGAGTCCCTGGATCACGCGCGCCAGCTGCCCCACCATGACCCGGCTCGCGCCCTTGAGCTTCTTGCCGAAACGGCGCACGTACACCTCGAGCAGCGCGCGCGCGCGCCGCAGCTCCGCCAGCGTGAGCGCCGCGGCGTGCACGCTGGCGATGGCGTCCATGATGTTGTGCGCCTCGTCGACGATGACGATGCTGCGGCGGCGGTCGAGCTTGATGCCGAGGGCGTCGCGGGCGGCCTTTTGCAGCAGCAGGGGGTAGGGCAGCGTGACGATCTCGGCGCCGGGCACGGCGGTGCGGGCGGCGTAGTAGGGGCAGACGTGCAGGCGGGAGCCGAGGCGGTGCAGGTCTTCAATGTCGGGCAGCGTCGCGAGGGCCGTGTCGCGGAACTGGAGCGCCGCCGCGGGGTTGTGGGCGGGGAGGAACGGGCAGCCGCCTTTGTTGTTGTCGTTGTCACCGCCGGCCGCCTTCTTCTTGGGCTTCTGCAGCTCGGCGCACCGGTCGTTGATGGCGGCGACGGACCCGAGGCGCGCGACGGCCGGGTTGATGCACAGCCGCTGGCGCGACGACAGGGGGACGTGCTTGACGGGTTCGTGCGCACCGGTGGCGGCCGTTTTCACGCCGTCCGGCATCGCCGACGGAAAGGACGGCCGCCGCAGCTCGGCAATAAACTGCGCCAGCTGCGAATGCGTCCGCGATGCATAGTAGATCTTGACGTCGTCCTCCATGTCGGCGTCGTCGTCGTCGTCGTTCTCGTCACCACCACCAAACGCAGACGACGCCCCCGCCACCAAGCCCGCCCTGGCCATCATGGCCCGCGTCTCCGCCGAGAACCACGACAGGCGGTCGTCGCTGTCGTGCGGCCGGCCCGTGCTGGCGGCCTCGTCGTCGCCGCCCGGATCGCCCAGCAGAAACTCGGCGTCCTCGTCGTCCTCGGCCCGCTGGGCGCGCGCGCGTGGTCCGCCGCCGCCGCCGCCGCCGTCGATCCGCCGCCGCTTCCCGCCCCCTCTGTCCACATGCCCTTGCCGGCTCTGCGCCTCTGCTGTTTCCCTTCGCCGCGCCGCCGCCAGTCGGGCCTCGCGCCGCTCCCACCGCCCGGCCAGCTCCGCCCGCCGCTGCCGCAGCATCTGCTCCACCACCCAGTCCGGCTCGTCCGGCGCAATGGCCGATGACGACGAGGCCGCCAGGGCCGCCTCGTACGTGGCCTTCTTGTGCTGCCGCAGCCACGTCAGCGCCGCGCACAGCAGCGACAGCGACTTGCCCGTGCCCGTGGGCGACTCGAGGATGCCGACCTGGCCGTTGCCCTGCTCGCAGACATCGTACACCGTCTTCATGAACTGCATCTGGACGTCGTAGGGTTCGTAGGGGTGGTGGTACTTGGCGGCCATCGCGGACGAAGGCATAAGGGGTTGTTGTTGTTGTTGTGGTTGTGGGTGTGGGGGATGATCGTTGCCGCTCCGGTGAGCTGTGGCCGTCGTGTTGGCCGGGCTCGGACTGCGTGTGGATGACACCATGGCCGTCACAGCCGTCGTCGTAGTCGTAGTTGTAGTCGGTGCTTGGAACCTTGCGTCCCGCCGGTTATCGTTATCGTAGCGTGTACTTTTGCAAAGACGCGTTTCAGCGATACGACGCGTCGTGCCTTATCGCCTGCAAGTTTAATGGGTGTAGTGGGGTGGACCGGCTGGTTCAGGCGCTCAGGGGCAAGGCACGCAACGGTGCCCCTAAATGCTTATTTTTAGCGCATCCTCAGTGCTGGTGACACACTGATCTACACTGTCATAAACAGACCAGCTACGTTTTTACAAGCAAAGATGCATGCTAAGTGTACGGAGTACGACTGACTCCACGCAACATATGAATGCATATCCGGTGCATACAGAGCAAGACGCCATGTGAGACTACCAAAGTCATCACGCAAGCTCGACGGTGCAGCATCTTGTGAGCATCCCGCACGGCAATGGCCAGTGCAGCACTTATCAGTGAAGCGGGTCGCCGAAATGGTCACTGAAACGGCTACAGGGCAGTGACAGCGCTGTGACAATCACACTCACAGGCCTCCGCATACTCTATGACCGCCCAAGCCACCGGCCACCGGTCGCCCTGGACGAGCGTGACTGGTAATTTCGACTGCAAGCGGGAGGCGTGGATAGAAAAAAGAGAGGAAAGGACGAGAGTGATGTCGGAGACCGTAAGACGAGAGGCATGCATGGGAGTATTCACGCTTGCTCCGTTCCTCCGCTTCGAGATGGGATGGACGGGCAGGGTCGAGTGAACACGGAGGCCGTCCGTGCTTGGGGAGACCGTAGGACTGGAATACACAAGCCGAAAAAAAGAGAATAAAAGAAAGAGGAAAAAAAAGAGAAGAGAAAAATATTCTGTCACGCCTTTGTAAGCACTGGCAATCGTCATTATTCGTAGTCTTATCATACAGCGTCGTTATGCACGTCGTGTCGTTACGTCATGACGGCGTTACGTCTGCTCCCCTGAAGCGTATCTCCTATGCAGTGCAGCTCAGGCACCATGACCATCACTGCAGCCTGGGGCGCTTCGTCGTCGGTTCTCCATCGGCAGAGCCGGCAAAACTAGCGCCTCCCGAGACGGGCGTCGTCGGTGTGGCATGGCTGCTTGCCGTCCGCGGCGAGTGCGACCGCTGTGCTGTCTGTGCTGTCGGTGCTGCCTGTGCTGTCGGTGCGGCCGTCGACACCTGTGGACGGCTTTGCCGTGTCCGGGCCGGCACCGGCGGCACCGGCGGCACCAGGCGGGCCCGGTCAAAGTCAATGCGCATCGCCCGGCCCGTCTCGGCACACCATCGGAAGTTGCTCGCGTTGTCGTCGTTGTCGACGAAGCCCCAGCCCTGCAGCTCGCGCTCGGTCCGCGCTGCCTCGTCGCGGTCGCGCGCGACCTCGGGCGACAGGGCCTCGGCGCCCTCGTCCCCGTCCCCGCCCTCGTCGACGTCGACTTCGTCCCACGCCTCCGTCCCCGGCGTGCGCAGCGACCACAGCATCGACTCGCCGGCGTACGACAGCAGCATCATGTAGGGCAGCTGCACAAAGTCGCGAAAGACGGGGTAGCCCACATGCAGCCGGATCAGGCCGAGGTGCACGGGAATGACCGTGCCCTGCAGAGGCAGCAGCCCCTTGTAGATGGCCGACTCACGCAGCAGCCGCCGCCCGTGCGTCGCGCGCACGGCCTTGCCGACAAACGTGTAGCCAAACCCCGTCAGCGTCAGCTTGAACGGGTAGCCCACGGCGCCGCGGTGCGACAGCGAGTACTCGCAGTCCACTTCGGGCGTGTCGTACAGCTGGTCGCGCATCCGTTGGGCCAGCTGCAGCGCGGTCAGGGGGTGACGGCTGTCGGCGTGGTTGTTTGTGATTTTTGTGTCGCTGATTGTGCCGCTGTTTGTGTCGGTGCCTGCATTCGCGCCCACGTCTGCACCGCCATCTTGTGCGCCGTCTTGTCGCGCGCCATCTTGGTGCCCTGCCGCCGCCTTGTGGAGAGCATGGTTTGGACACTGCGCGTCCAAGGGCCCGTTCTGCACGAGACCCAAGAGGCAGGCCTGTGTGCAGTAGGGTAGCGCCGGCGGCGCCACCCTGCGCGACGGCCGAGGCCGGGTCTGCAAGTCGCACGGCGTCGACAGAAACGTCGTCGCAATGTCCACCACCGCATCGGCCGGTCCCGGACTCGGACTGTGCCGGGCGGACACGTGCCGCTGCAGGGGCGATGCTGTGCGAACGCGGCTGCTGCGGTACGGCACTTGCAGTTGCTGGCCAGGAGCTCCACGCCCGCCGCTGTCGTTGTCGTCGCTACCGTCATCGTCGCCGTCATCGTCGCCGTCATCGTCGCCGTCGTCGTCTCGCCGTCGTCTGCCCAGCAGGGAAGACGGTCGTAGGATGTATCTGCCAGCAACGCCGGGTGGCAGCTCGGGAAACAGGGCCAGCCTGGCCGACTGCTCCACGAACCACGACGACGAGCGCCGCTCGGCGTGCAGGGCATGCTCGCAGAAGCTGACCATCTGGGCGACCGGCAGCGCGGCCAGCGCATCCTCGCCCACGGGATCGCCGGGCGCCGGATACGGCGCTTCGGTCACGGGTTCCGAGGCCTGGCCGCCGTCGTCGTTGCCCGGTGGCATGCCAGGCCCAAGGCCAGCACCAGGGGCGATGGGAAACAGCGAGACGTGGTAGTAGAGCGTGGTGGCGTCGTCTTCGGGGATGCGCAAAAACACGAGGACCTCGCCTGTCGCCACGAATCCAAACTCGACGCCGGCCATGAACATGTAGTGATACGCCTGTGTGATGGCATAGGCAAAGTAGGTCGATTTGTTTATTTTGGAGGGCTCAGAGGTCGTCGCGGAAGCAGACGGCCGAGGTCCCGCGCTTGATCCGGATTGACCGGATTGACCGGATTGACCCGTCTGCACTGGCTGCTCTGGTGCCGGTGACGATGACGATGACGATGCTCGTCCTCGTCGTGTGGACCGCGGCCGACCCTGACCGGAGGCGCCCGCCGTGGTGCGGCGCGCCAAGCTGCGTCGTGCCAGCCGAAGCATAAGATCCTCGGCAAGAGGGCCGTTGGGACCGGACGTGAAGTCAGCCACCGACGCGGCGCGGACGGCGTGCAGCGGCTTGTGCTCGGCGGACGCCACGAGGCGGACCGCCTCGTCGGCTGGCGCAGCCGCGTCCATGTACAGAACAAGGCAGTCCGGTTTGACCTTTTGCCGCACCTCGATCACGCTCTCGTTCGACCGCAGGTGGGGGCTGCGACTGTCGTCGCTGCCGCTGCTCGGATCGCCGAGATGGCCGGCAGCATCCGCATCCGGCCGACGAGGCTTCATGACGGTGACCACAGACTCGACAGCTGTGTCGAGGTACATCTTGCCCTTCCGATTCGTGCCGCTGCCGCTGCCGCCGCCGCTACCATCGGGGCCGCCACGTCGGCTCAAGTACTCGTTGAGGATGCGCGACGCCGGCGTCAAGAGCGCGGTGCGCAAAAAGTCGTTTGTCCGCGCCGCATTGAGGCCGCCGACCTGGTTGAGCGCCAGCAGCGGCAGGCTCTCGAGCAGCGTCTTTTCGTCGTCCTCGACCCACCGGCGCGACGGCAGGCTAGGCGGCTGCGTCGCCTGCTGGAGTGTGCTGTATATGCGTGCAAAGCCCGCGCGCTGCACCTCGTCGCGAAACGCGACCCAGGGACGCAGATGCAGAGGGTAGTATTTTTTTTCAATGTCCGTGCGGCCCGACGTCGTGGGCTGCGCGCTCGTCGATTGCGACGACGGCGAGGACCGACTCGAGGCACCCGAGGCCGAGGACCGTCGTACGTGCGGCGGCACGCCGGTCAGGACGCGGTACGGGAGCAATCGCACAGCGTGCGTGTACAGCCGGGAGACTTGGCCCAGGTAGGCAGGGAGGCTTTGGACTGGGATTCCAAGACATGTTAGCAGCCAGGTCAAGATCAGATCGAGATCAGGTCAAGATCAAGATCAAGATCAGGGAAGGGCAGGGGACGAGTGGTAGAGGCAGACACACAGTTTGATCGGTCCCGTTCCTGCCTCAGCTCTTCTTGAAGCAGCTCGTTGAAGCGGGCCGTTTGGCGCAGGCTCTCTCTCGCTCGTTCCGCCTCGAGATCCGCCAAGAGCCGCGCTGTCCGCTCTTCCTCCGCCCGGCGTCGCTCTTCCTCCGCCCGGCGTCGCTCTTCCTCCGCCCGGCGGCGCTCGTAGTCCGCCTGGCGCCGATCTTCATCACTTCGGCGTTGCCCCTCGTCGAGCAGTGCCAGCAATCGGTTCGTATACTCATCCGCCGATTCGCCGGGCCGCCGGTCTCTGCTGTTCCACGTAGGCGACGGCGGGCGGTCAGGAGACGGAGACGCCATGGCGTGCCGACCGAACCTTGTTGGAGGAGTACAAGGAGGCACTCAGGGACAGGGTGCTTGTAGGAAGCTAGAGGGAACTAAACAGGCCAGGTCAGGGCTAAGACTAGGGATCGGAGGTCACATGACCTTGATCCA